>LPNX010549531.1:778489-800218 GCA_001517045.1 Pseudotsuga menziesii
CAATTTCTCTGGTGTTTTCTCCATCCAAGACTTCTTCCAAAACCTGCGTTTCTGCCGCAACCTGCGTCTCCTCCGCAACCTGCATTTCTGAAACTTGCATTTTTGCCGCAACCTGCGTCTCCTCTGCAACCTACGTTTCTGCCGCAACCTGCGTCTCCTCCGCAGCCTGCGTTTCTGCCGCAACCTGCGTCTCCTCCGCAGCCTGTGTTTTTGCTAGAACATGTGCCTTGGCCAACACCTCCTCGTGTGACTCTGCCTCAAGGTTCTTTTCAACCGAAGTGTCATTGCCCAATCTGCTGCACGACATCTCCAATGTGCCTTCATCAGCAACCTTCGCACATGCTACCGGAAAATTGAACTGTTCCTTTCATGCTGCCGCAAAGGAACCTCTGAAATGCACAAGGCATCAATCTCCTCATAGATCGAAGCCATGCGTTTTTCCAACGCTGCTAACCTTCCTCCTGCGGATAGATCAGCCTTTACTTCAATGCTTGGCTTGCTGTTCTTTGCCGAAACCGTCTTCTTCCCTATGCTTTGCTGCGGTAAGTGCTTACACTCACTCGGGTCTTCGAAAATCTGTACCGAAGTCACCCGCGGTTTGTACCCCAACCGACTTTTCTGCGTCATAGGTAAGCTCCACGTTCCGTCCTCTCCTAAGAACACCAACCGTCCTGCATGCGGAACTGGCACTGCCTTGGCCAAACGAAGAAAGTCCTGTCCCAAGATCAAAGAGTGATCGTCCAAGGGAACAAATTTCAAGTCCATCTTGCCGTGCCACCTTCCAACTCAAATAGGTGCTGCGCATATCTTCCCTTTCACATCTCTTACCGCAGATTTCACTGCCTTGAACTTTGCTTGGCAGCTTTCCATGCCGCTATGAAGGGATACCGCAGTCTTCTTGCTCACCAAACTGTGAGATGAACCTGTGTCAACTAACGCAGAAACCTTTAGGCCACTTACCGTCGTTTCCACGAAGTCCAACAACCCTTGCTGCACACTTTGCCAATCTGCGTTATGACTCCTGGCCACTTCGCTAAGGCAAGCTTCAATTGCCTGCGTCGTCTCGGAAATCTCATCAGAAGGTGCCTCTTCCAGCACTCTCATTGCTGTCAACCTTGCTATAGAACCCTCTCCCGCAACAGCCTCTGCCCTAAACGGACAATCCCTTGCGTAGTGGTTCTGTGCGCATAGATAACATGCAATCTTCTTCTTTTCTGATTTTTCCGTTTTCTGTTGTCTTGGCCCTCCCTGAGTGCCATCTGACTTAGCTTTACTTCGAGTAGCCTGCGACCGCCGTTCTTCTTGCTCCCTTTCATGTTGAAGCATTTCCTCAAGAACTCGTCCCACTTCTCGAATGCAGCCTGCCGTCTCTTTCAACGCGGCTGAAACTTGTTCACATCCTGCTGCGAACGTTTCACTCAGCTTTGTAACCGAATCGGTGGACTGCCCTTCGACCGAAACTCCTGTCATTTCTGCAAGTGGTTTCAACGCTTGCAAGAATTTCTGCACAAGTGTCTCCTTCTTGCTGAAGTCTGCCATCTGACTCGTTTCCGTTGCTGCGGATCCGCAGACTCAAACTACTGCCGAATCCAACCTTGACGTCAAGCCACCTACTTGTCCGTCCAACACTTTTCTAAGTGCTGCAGCTGTCGCACTCCCGGAGCGTGCAACTTTTCTGGGTCAATCTGCTGAAACGGGCGTTTACCAAACGCAACACTTCAGAATCACCTGCGGAACGCACCCACCTTGGCACACTTCCGTTTTCCTGAGCGCACTTCAAAAACCAGCGCTTTTCGTTTTTCTGCCAAATCGCAACTCCTTGTGCTGCTGCGGCTGTCTGACCGCGCACGCTTCCCTGAAACGCACGTTTCTGTCTTTCTGGAGCGCTCGTCCTGAGCGCGCAGCTCTGCGGCTGCGGAGCGCTTATCACCTGAGCGCCCGGCTCCTCCTGCGGAGCGCGCAACTTCCTGCTGCGGTGTGCACGGTTTCTGGCCGCGCGTCTTCTGTCTGCGAAGCGCCTGCTCCTGCGGTTCGCACTAGCTGCGGTGCGACTGTCACTGCGGTGCGCCCACCCTACGGTGCGCACTGTCTGCGGTGCGCGCCCTCTGCGGTGCGCACTATCTACGGTGCGCCCACCCTGCGGTGCGCACTGTCTACGGAGCGTCTGAACTGCGGACGCTCGTCCGAGCTTGCGGAGCTTCCCCAAAAATTTCCTCGCTGCAACCACCTGTCGCACGAACTTCTCAGAACTGCGGCTCTAACCAAAACTCCTCCGAGTCTTAGCTCTGATACCACCTGTCACAGCCACACTTCGCAAGCGCTCTTGACTCGCCAAAGGTGGTGTGCGACACTGCCAGGAAGACACCTTGAGGGATTGCCCGCCCAAGTGCCTAGCCTGCAGACTACGCCTTAACCCTGCAGAAACGATTTTTATGTCTTTTTAACTTTAACTACTCTTTACTGTTTACTTAGTCATTAGCCTTGCCGGCACATTCAACACTTAGCCAAAAACCAGTAAAACGCAGCACTAAGTAAAACACAGTACACAGAGAATAAAGGTGGGTTTCCCAATGATCCGGATTTATGTAGGAACGAAATGTAAGAAGCAAATAACAGCGTATGCACAATAATATTGCAGAGGACACAGTGATACAGTAAACACACACTTCTATTAATCAATGAAATAGAGAAACTGTAAAACTGCTGAACATTACATAGCTAGAATGGTGGTAGCATATCCCTGAGAAGAGATGTGGCGGCTACGCTCATCTGTGACCAAGATGATTACAAAAAGAGGTCGAAGGGCCTTATTTATCAAAAGCAAGAAGGTAGAAACCAAAAACCTAACCCTAGAAGCTGAAACACCAAAAGTCATGTGGGCCCTATTTGGGTAAGTTAGTCCATCAACTTCCCGGGGTCATAACTATTGCATACGATCTTCGTTTGGGGCGTACAATAGCTCGTTGGAAAGATCTATCCGAGGACTACAATGGTAGAAACAGAATAGCATCATTAGATGCTATTTTACGACAGCAACATACCCAAAAAAACATCGTTTAGGGCCTCAAAATGGCCCCGGAAGTTCGGGACCTGGAAAAACTGCTAAAAATAGTAAATTACCAAAAATGCCAAAAAACTATTTTGAGCCAGATGGAAAGGTGGGCGGCCACCGATACCCATCTGGATCATTCCTCCCCCCTTAAGAAGCAATGGTCCCCATTGCGTCAAGTGCCGAGAGAAGATGGGGGAACTGCAGCTGAATTTGGCTCCTGGTGAGCCACTTGCCCTGATGAAGGAACTGCCCAGCCTTCACGACTCGATAGAGCTGGACACGTTGCTGGCGAGTGCCCTTAACCTGTGAATCCATGATCCGATCCACTGTTGCCTTCTCCAAACAATCAGGGTTGAGTTCTGTTGGGGCCAACTGCTCGGCCACTTCTGAGGTGTCCAGCAATGGTGGAAGATAGGGGCGAAGGAGCTCAACATTGAATACAGGGTGCAAGCCAAGAAATGGAGGGATGCTTAATTCAAAGGCATTATCCCCGATAGCCTTGGTGATAGTATATGGCCCATAATGAAGTGGGCACAGCTTGCGATGAGGTCCTGTGAGCCTTTCTTTCTGCAAATGCAACCAAACCTTATCACCCACTTGGTATGTGTGTGGCACCCGATGCTGGTCATGACGCTGCTTGTACTTGGCATTGGCTTTTTCCAGAATGTCATGGACTTGTTGGCGAATGTGTTGGATCCGTTCAACAAATTTGGTGGCTTTATCAACCTCAGTCTGAGTTCGACAAGATGTTGCCTGTGTGGAGGTAATGGGCAGAGCTACATCGATAGGGGCCAATGGTTGAAACCCCATGCATGCTTGAAAAGGGCTATGACCAATAGAGCTGTGAAGGGCGCTGTTGTAGCTATGTTGAACATACGACAGGTTCTCGTCCCATGTGCGGGGGTGTTTAGAATTATACATCCGCAGGATATGCACAATCATACGATTCACTACTTCTGTCTGCCCATCAGTTTGAGGATGGAAGGCTGTCGACTGTGTGAGCTTGGTATCCATAAGTGACCAGAGGCTAGACCAAAATGTGCTGAGGAACCTGCTGTCGCGATCTGAAATGATAGTCTGGGGCAGCCCGAAGTGTACCCAGACGCGTTCAAAGAAGAGCTTAGCAGTGGCTTCAGCAGAGATACTTTTCTTGCAGGCTGACAAAATAGCCAATTTAGAGAAGCGATCCACGACCACAAACACACAGTCATTCCCATGCTTGGTTTGAGGCAGTCCTGACATGTAATCCATGAAGATAGATTCCCAAGGCCCATTGGGAACAGGAAGAGGGGTATACAACCCTTGCTTCTTAATGGATGGTTTGGCGATGGCGCAAGCAGTGCAGGATCTGATANTCCAGGATCTGATATACTTTCCGACATCTTGTCGGAGCTTTGGCCAATAAAAATACTTCTGCAACACCGCGACTGTCTTTTCGGTGCCAAAGTGCCCTGCGACCCGANGACGGTCTTTTCGGTGCCAAAGTGCCCTGCGACCCGACTGTAATGCGCTTCCCAAATCAGCTTCGCGCGCTCGCTTGAAGGAACTCAGAGGTGGCCTAGGTGGCATAATAGTCCATCCTGGAGATGAAAATCGGGCACTGGAGTGTCTGCACAAACTGCTCGATAGGTGGCCGAAAAGTCAGGATCACTGTCATATAATTGAGACCACCCAGAGGTTTCGTGGCCACAAGAGTTAAGCACCGTGGTGAGTGCGGCCACAGGTGGTCGACTGAGGCAATCAGCGACATGGTTTGTGCTGCCCTTCTTATATTTTATGTTCAGGTGGAATTGCTGCAGGTATGCAGACCACTTTTGGTGGCGGTCATTTTGCAATTTCCCTTGTGTTTGCACAAACTGCAAGGGCTTGTGGTTAGTGTGAATAACCGTCTCTTTGCCTAAGATGTAATGCTTCCATTGTCGGCAAGCTTGGACAATGGAATACATTTCCTTGTCATAGGTGGGGTACTTTCGAACTGTATCTGAAAGTGTCGCACTGTGATATGCCACTGGATGGCCATGCTGAGTGAGGACTGCGCCAACAGCATAATCTGAAGCATCTGTCTCAATTTCAAAAGGTTGTTGCAGATCCGGGAGAGTAAGGACGGGTGCTGAACATAAGCGCTGCTTAAGTTCCTCAAATGCTTGTTGCTGAGTAGGGGACCAAAAGAATTTGGCTTTAGCCCCACCTTTGGTCACATTGCTAAGGGCCCAAGCAATGTTAGAGAACCCCAACACGAACCTGCGATAAAAGTTGGCCAATCCTAGGAAGCTGCGGAGCTCTGTAATGGTTCTTGGGGTCGGCCAGTCACGAATGACTTGGATCTTGGTCGGATCCACATGCACACCTTGTTCATTCACAATGTATCCCGGATACTGAATTTCCTTCATCCCGAATGAGCATTTTTCGAGATTGGCATATAACTTGTGCTGTCGCAGGGTGCTAAGGACTTCCTCAATATGTTGTAAGTGGTCTTCCCATGTTCTGCTGAATATGAGGATATCATCGAGATAGACGACCAAAAAAGAATTGGTGAATGGTCGCAGTATATCATCCATCATCCTCATGAAGGTTGCCGGAGCGTTAGTTAAGCCGAAAGGCATGACCAACCACTCGAAAAGGCCTTCCCGAGACTTGAAGGCAGTCTTCCAGACATCAGTCGCCTCAATTGGGACCTGGTGATAACCAGACTTCAGATCAATCTTGCTGAAATACTTGGCGCCCTTTAGTTGGTCAAGGAGATCATCGATCCGGGGGATAGGATACCGGTTCCGGACTGTGATTTTGTTTAAAGCTCTGTAATCAATACAGAGTCGCCAAGTCCCATCCTTCTTCTGTACTAGCACAATCGGGCTCCCGCAAGGTGAGGAGCTTGGCCGAATATGCCCCTTTTGGAGTAATTCCTCGATCTGGCGCTTGATCTCTTCGTTTTCCATGAGGGAACGTCTGTAAACTGGCCCGTTAGGCACAGGTGCCCCGGGTATCAAGTCAATGAAATGCTTGACCTGACAATGGAGTGGCACTCCGGTAGGGGAAGTGAAGATGTCCTGGTATGATTCCACAATCTTGTCTACTTGTCTATGTTGTGCAGAGTGACCCTGTGTAGAGGTGGTAGATGTGGCCGCGGTCTTATGTTTCCTTTCGGGACGAATCATCAGGAGGATGAATTTTCCAGTCTGGGAGATCACCTTCTTGCACTGCTTAGCTGTGATGAGAGAGACTGCAGTAGAGGGAACTACCTCTGGTATCCGGTGGCGTTGTTTTCTCAAAGTAACAATGACACTACGAGGCTTGGATTCATACATAGCATGGCGTTTCCACATATATGGTTGACCTAACAGAACATCAGAAACTTCAAGTGGAGCAACATCACACATTACCTCATCTTTGAAGGGTTTGATGCCATACGGTAGGCGACACTGCTTGCTAACGCGGATGTCTCGCCCTAGAGTGAGCCACCCAATGTTGTATGGTTGTGGATGTGGCACTGTCGGCAGGTTCAGCCACTTGACGACCTCTACTGAAATCAGGTTCTTCTGGCTTCCACTGTCAACAATGAAATGCAATGGCTTCCCTTGTACCCACATCTGTGAGTGGAAGAGGCGCTCCCCTTCTTCTGTCTCCTCTGGGTCGTCTGGCTGGATCTTTGTGGTGGCAATGGTGACGTTGGGTTCTGCTTCAATGATCTTCCCTCCATGATCTGTCTCCGATTCTAATTCGGATCCTGGATCTGACTCGGGCGCTTTCATCTCGGTAAGCAATGACTGTTTCGCACGACACTCATCAGTGTTGTGTGTGGGACTCTTATGGAACTCACACCATTTTCCAGTGTCTTTCTTTGTCTTCTAGTTACCCTTCTTTGCCTGTGGCTTAGGCTGGTTGTTCGAGGGTTGGATATCTTTGCTATGTACTTTGTTCTGCGAACTAGGGTTTCCCTTACCCTGCTTCTGGTTTGTCGAACCGAACTCCCGCTTGTTCTTTTGCTTAAATTTTTGCTCGATTTTCACAGCATACCGATAGGCAGCACCCAATGACAAGATTTATAGGAATTCCATCTCAGTACGGATTTACCGATGCAGGCCGCTGCAATATTTCAGAACCAGGTGCCGCTCGAAGTCTTTGATGCCGAGCTTCGTGCGTAGGGTATGGAAGTTGTTCGTGTACTCTGTCACTGCTTGGTCTCTTTCTTGTCGCAGAGTTGCCCATTTTGTGTACTGGTCGTCATAGTTCCCCACAGGGAAGTATTGCTCCTTGAGGGCATCAACGAAGGATGCCCATGTGGGTTCTGTCCCAAAAAACGTGGGTTCATTACCCTCTTTTTCCTCTTTCTGTTTGCAGAGGGTTTCCCACCAGTCCTTGACATGGGGGACCGCCTTAAGAAGTGCGAAGACAATCTTTTCTCTGTTGGAAAAATTATGGACCGAGAAGTAACCCTCGAGCTGATGCAACCATTTTTCCAGAGCATATGCATCTATTTGACCTTCAAATAAGGGGATATCAAAATTAACTTGTACCTTGAAAGGGGTCGGTCCTCCAAACTGATTGTTGGTCGAGGTTCCTTCCGTGGCGGTCGGCAACCGTCGAAGAATTTGCGTAAAATTGTCCATCATCTCGTTCCGTTGTCGCGCGAGAGCCTCCTTGAGCAACATCTTGATAGGATCTCCTGCTCCGTCATCTCGTTTTTCCTCCGCCATGGGCGGCTGTTTGCGCCGGAGAGGGGTTTCTGTCTCGAGCTGAACTAATTCGAGACCCAACTCCTTATATCCCGACCTCGTCGATGAGATGCACAAAAAAAATGACAAAAGAGCAGTCTGCTCTGATACCACTTATCCGGATTTATGTAGGAACGAAATGTAAGAAGCAAATAACAACGTATGCACAATAATATTGCAGAGGACACAGTGATACAGTAAACACACACTTCTATTAATCAATGAAATAGAGAAACTGTAAAACTGTTGAACATTACATAGCTAGAATGGTGGTAGCATATCCCTGAGAAGAGATGTGGCGGCTACGCTCATCCGTGACCAAGCTGATTACAAAAAGAGGCCGAAGGGCCTTATTTATCAAAAGCAGGAAGGTAGAAACCAAAAACCTAACCCTAGAAGTTGAAACACCAAAAGTCATGTGGGCCCTATTTGGGTAAGTTAGTCCATCAACTTCCCGGGGTCATAACTATTGCATACGATCTCCGTTTGGGGCGTACAATAGCTCGTTGGAAAGATCTATCCGAGGACTACAATGGTCAAAACAAAATAGCATCGTTTAGGGCCTCAAAATGGCCCCGGAAGTTCGAGACCCGGAAAAACTGCTAAAAATAGTAAATTACCAAAAATGCCAAAAAACTATTTTGAGCCAGATGGAAAGGTGGGCGGTCACCGATACCCATCTGGATCACCCAACCTGGCAGAGCCCTTTAACTTTGTATAAAAACGGAACAGTATTACATAAACGGAGTTGCCCAAGGCAGAGCTCCTGGTGCACGCCCAACTCGGCTGCTACACCCAGAAAATACAAGAGTTACAAAAATGTAAAAGACTGTCTCTTTGCTAAAGACGCCCAGCCTCCTCTGCCTCTCCTCAACGATGCCGCAGACCTCTGTGTAGTTCTGTTCTATTCCCTTAGCTTTCCAGTAGCTTGATCCTCCTTCCTTGGATGATTTGAAATGACTTGCACTTCGTTTACTTATAGCCTTCTAGGTGTCTTGCCATGTCAACTTGACATCTTGCTTACCGCACAAGTCACCCCTTGCCGGTTCATCAAGTCAACCTCCAAAACACACTTGGCCCACTTAACCGTTTCGTAGGTGTCACCGCACCAAGGTTACTTTGACTTAGGCGTTCATGGGTCCACTTGCCGAAGCCTCTAGAGTGCCACACGCACACTTTGCTGGTGTGCCGTGCGCCCCTTTACTTTGACCGAAGCGCCCATCTCTTTGACCGCCGTTCGTCGCTAACCGTGCCGTCGTGCGCGCGCGCCCGTCACCCAACTGCCGTTGTCCGCACGCCCGTGGCTTTACTTACCAAAACGCTCTTTTGCCGGAGCGCCCAACTATCCGCACGTCCATCCACACATCTGTCCGCATGTCTGTCTGTCCGCACATGTCCGTCCACACACTAGGGTCGCGCGCCCACACCTAGGATTGCGCGCCCGTTTACCAAACGCCTTCAATACTTTGCATGCCCAACCGCACGCTCAAGGGTCGCGCACCTCAAAGGTGTCGCGCGCCCATCACCAATGTCATCTTTGCCAAGGGGCGCCCGTGCCAAGTCACGTGGGCGCTGACCTTGGGGCGCGCCACATTCCCGACCTCCGTGCCGGTGGTGAATGTGGGCGCTTGCTAACTTAGCCAAGTGAGAGCGCAACTCCATGCCAAACCATCATAACAGCGACACCTTGCCCAGGTGTGCCACCACTTGGGTGCGCTGAAAAACGTGGCTATGACAAGCATGACTTTCAACATTAATGGTGGCGATCTCAACGTACTTCTTGGAGTGAACACATCATACTTCGTGGCGAGCTCATCGTCACCCGTGTTTAGAACGTACTCCTGGAGGATTGAGCTGGGCTTTAATTGTCCTTTAGGGTTGATTTAATTGACGATTGTATTGTTATTTGTGTTTGTCATTTGCATGGTCATCAGAAGGACGATTGCCGACAGGTGGCTATGCACTTTAATGGAGGCAGGAATATTTTGATTTCGCTCCGAACAAGTGTAAAATGAAGTAGTGCATCCTTTATTAAGCTGTCAGATTTGGGATTATGTTAGATTTTGGAGCTTTGATTGGGGTTTTACCTATTAGCTGAGGGTTTTTTTAGCATCATTTTTAGATTTAGAAGGTTTACATTGCTGGTTTAGTGTGGACTTTTGGTTTTTGGTGATCGGTTATTTTGGCTGCTGACTAGTATTGTTGGGCATTTTAACGGTGGGTTATTGAACTGTACCTCCTTCATTTTTGGGGTGCCACGTTGTAGCCATATCTCTTCGGGACATGAAAGCTTTGGTACGTACTTCGCCCAAACAAAATGAGTCAATCAAGGCTCTGGGAGGTTGTTTGGCATTTTCGTCGGAGGTTATGCCGTTGCACAGTGAGGATTTCTCCTCTAACGATGATTATGATGAACATTACGCCTTGCCTCTACCTGTGAATGCTGGGGATAATGGGTTGGAACGGGATGATAAGGTGCAGGGTCTGAATGTGGAGCATTTTGGGAATGCGCATACTGAGAAGTGTGTGGATTTAGGTTTTTTGGGTAACGACTGTGGTCGTTTATGTTCTGGGCCGGTTTGTAATGCTGGTTTAGCATCGGATTCAAAGGCGGACTGTCATGCAAAACCTGCTCTGGAGATTTCGCTTGCTTACAATGATGTTAACCTTCATCCTCAGAAGTTTGTGAATCCGGTGGTGGGTTCCGAGGTTTCTTCAGTTTTTTCTCCAGTTACTGAGCCTCGTTCTGGGAGACGGAGAGCTGCAAAGGTGATTAAAAAAGTTATGGATCCGGTCCTATTGGTGATAGGCGCTGATATTAAATTGAATGATATCATATTGACTAATGAGCATACCCTTGTTGGGCTCTTCGATGGATGAAAATGCAGCGCGACGGGCTTAAAGAAGTGGGTAACTGATTCTTGGATGGATATTATACAACACTGTCCGGAGGTGTTTATTATTCCGCGAGGCTGGATTGCCTTTAAATTTCATGAAGCTGTGGATTCTGCTTCAATCCTTTCTGGCTCTTGGAGATGGGAGGGATCTTCTTTTGAAGTGTTGGACTCCTTTATTTGACCGGCGCACCGAAAGGTATGATACACTTCCTATCTAGGTTAAAATGCCGAATCTCTCGTTTGAGTTCTGGTCCCTTGACTTCTTTAAACTAGTTGGCAATTCATTGGGAATGTTTATTGAAGCTGATCTATCCTTTTTGCATTCCGGTGTCTGTTGTCTGGGGAAAATTTTAGTCCTTATTGATATTAGCAAAGGGTTGGTGGCTGATTTGTTAATATCAAAGGGTAATTCAAGTTTTAAATAGCCTTTGGACTATGTTGGGATTCCATTTAAATGTCTCCGGTGCCATAGACATGGACATTTAGCTGTTGATTGCAGTCTGCCTTTTCATAAATTGGGTGGGGCGGTAAAATCTGTCTGGTGGGTGAAGAATTATGTGGGTTCGGTTGGAGTTATTTCTGAGGAGGGTTTGGTTAATTTAGGGCCTAAATCTTTGGAGGATGGTTCCGTTTTTCCTAGTCATCCTGGTTTTGAGCCTGTACTCCAGATTTTTGAGAATGTGCAAAACTTGGTTTCTGATGATTTAATTAATCATCTGTCACTTCCTACGGATGATCTGATACCAAAAAGTTTTTTGGGTCTGGATTTCGAAGAACAATTTTATTTGGATGCTCTTAAACCTATGAATTTGGATGGGCCTTATTTTAAAGAGAATTTTATTTTTCCTAGGTTTAAAGATTTAAAATCTCATGAGCCTCTTTTGGAGGTTCAGTCAGAAGATTCCATACTTACAGTTCCTTCTTTAGGTTGAATAGGGTTTGTTTCTCCTGTAAAGGATTATAAAGACAAGGGTTATTATCTCAGATCATGTGCCAAAATTGTTGGGTTAGGGGTTCTGAAAAAGGTTCAGCCTAGTTTTTTTTATGGGTGCAAACCATAGGGCATCTTTCTATCCACTTGAGAAGGATCTTAATGTTCAATTGGAATACCATTCTGGGGCACTTAGAGCAGTGAAATCCCTTTCTAGGGTTTCATAATGATTGTGAAAAATCTAAACTGTCGGGGTTTAGCTAGTTTACCTAAAAAACTAGTTGTCCATAGGCTGATAGAAGATCAGAACATTGCTGTTTTATTTTTACAAGAGATTATGGGTAATGGGCTCTATTTGGCTGCTGAGTTGGAATTAATGCTTCCTGGATGGATTTTTATTTCACTGGATGCCAAAGGGAAGTCTGGAGGTTTGTTAATTGGATGGAGGAAAAGACTTTTCAATTTGGTAAATGCATGGGTGATGGACTCTGGTTTATCTGCATCCTTGTACTCTATTGAAATGAAGGAGGTTTACTATTTTATGAATATATATGGGCCCTATTTGGATAGGGTTAGGTTTTGGAACAATCTTTTTTCATTGGACTGTCTTTTACCTGCTTGATTGATTTTTGGGGGAGACCTAAATTTCTCTTTGGGCTGTTCGGAAATTTGGGGAGTAAAAGCTCAGGTGGATTGTTTATCCGATTTCTTTTCTAAGAAATTGGAAACTTATGGTCTTGTGGATATTGTTCCACATGTTTTAACTCCTACCTGGTCCAATAGAAGAGTTGGGAATGAAAGTATTTCTAAGCATTTGGATAGACTTACGGTCTCAGCTGACTTTCTGGATCTTGATCTGCATTTTCGTCAATGGGTAGGATGTGGGGGGGATTCTGATCATCATCCTGTTTTTTTACAGATTTTATCCAATAATCCTAAACCAAGGTCTCCCTTCAAATTTAATGCAGATTGGTTATTAAACGAGGATTTTGTTGATATACTTAAGGCTTCCTGGAATGTTTATGTGGACAATCCTTTGGTTTCTGCTGTATCACATTTTGTGGTTAATCTAAAAACTATCAAGGAAGTTTCTATTGCTTGGCCTGTCAAGCAAAAGGTTCGGGAGACTAAGGATTTAGTGGAAATTGAAGGTTTGATTTCAGATTCTTTCAATAAGCCTGGTTTTGGGTTTTCCATTGAGGCTGATAGGATTTCTCTTATTGATTTGGAATCACGTAGGAGAAGTATTCTATTAGCTTGTGAGCATGAATCTAGATAGAAAAGTAGGGCTATTTGGCTAGTTTGTGGGGATGACAATTCATCTTTCTTTCATAAATTTGCTAATCATCGAAAGAATATCAACTCTATCTAGAAAATTGAGGGAGATGATGGACTTTCAATGGACGGTTTTGATTCAATTACAAACGCTGGGGTTCAACATTTTGAGAATTTGTTTCAGGAAGATAAGATGCTTCATCTTCCAGAGATTTTGAAAATGGCTGAGTCTTTTCCCACATCTATTTTAGACTTGGAAAATGAAGAACTTATACTACCTGTTACTTTGGCGGAGATTCAATCTGTTTTATCTGTTAGTAAGAATGATAAGAGTCTGGGTTCGGATGGGATCCCAGTGGAGGTTTATCGTGTGCTTTTTGATGTTTTGGGTCCAGATCTGTTAAAAGTTGTTGATGATTCTTAGAAGTTTGGTAAAGTACCTGCTACTTTCAATACAACTTTTATTGCATTAATCACTAAGACTAATTTGCCTAAATCTTTTAAAGATTTTAGACCAATTTCCTCATGTAATTTCTGTTACAAAATCATTGGAAAGATCATTTCGATTTGTATTCGGAAGGTACTTGGCAGGTACATTTCTGGTGAACAATTTGGGTTTTTACCTGACAGACAGATTCATGATGCTGTTGGGGTAATTTAGGAAGGATTACATACCATTCATGTTAAAAATATGAGGTCTGTTGTTTTAAAAATTGATTTGTCTAAAGCTTATGACATAGTCAGTTAGACTTATTTAAGGATAATCCTTACTAAAATGGGTGTCTCTGTTCCTTTTATCTATTGGGTTATGAGCTGTCTTGCATCTGTCTCATTTGTTGTTTTGATTAATGGAGCGGCCTCATCTTTTTTCAAATCAGGCAGAGGATTGAGGCAAGGTTGTCCTCTGGCTCCGCTCCTTTTTCTTATTGTTGTCGAAGGATTGGGTAGGGCTTTATAGGCAGCAAAAGCATCTGGAAATTATCATGGAATATCTTTTGGAAATGATGTTACATTAACACATGTTTTATTTGTTGGTGATATTGTCATGATATGTGATGGTTCTGAGCAATCTCTATCTACTCTTTATGAGATTTTGCAAACTTTTTGTAAAGCTTCCAGGATGATGATAAATGTAGATAAATCAACATTATTACATTCCAGGTTGGATGATGCTGAGTTGATTACTGCTCAGAATATTTTTTGTTTTACTGCTGATAAAATTGAGTTTGGTTTGAAATACCTTGGGTTTTTTCTCAAACCTTGCAGATATTACAGTAAAGATTGGGATTGGCTGGTGGTTAAGGTGGAAAAGAGAATCAAGAACTGGATTTTTCGATGGTTGTCTAAGGGAGGTAAGCTCATTTTGATTAAATCTGTTTTAGAAGCTATCCCAGTGTATTGGATGCATTTCTGGATACCCTTAGGCATCATTGAAAAATCATAAGATTATGCTTTAAATTCTTTTGGACAGGGAATTCGGATTCTTCTGGATTGCCTTGGACATCTTGGAAATTTTTAGCAAGTCCTAAGTTTCTGGGAGCTTGGGGGCTGAAGATTCCAGTTTTGTTTGCTAAAGCACTTGCTGCCAAAAATGTTTGGAATTTGCTTCATGAAAAGGGCATGTGGGTGCAGATTGGCATACAAAAGTATATATCTCCTTTATCCTTATTGGATTGGATCCGTGTGACGGTTAAAAAGAAGAGGTGTATGTCCATATGTTGGAAAGTAGTGCTTTGGGCTTTTGACCTTATTGGTAATTTTCTTATTTGGAAGGTTGGGAATGGGATCAATGTTAGAATTGGAGTGGATCCTTGGGTTGGCTGTAAGTGGATACATAATCTACCTATGAGTCTAGTGGACAAACTTCATTCTGCTGGTTTATTTTATGTAAGTGATATAGGTTGTCTTGATTTATCTTTGCTGAATAATCAAGGTTGGTTTACAGCTGATCTGATTGGTCTTACTGACCAACATGATATCACTTGTTGGAATGATTATGTGGGTTTATTAAAAACCAGCCATGTCAGATTGTCAGGTGATGAGGATCTTCTAATTTGGAATCAGTCTAAATCCGGGAAATATACTCCTAGATCTGGTTACCTTCAATTACTGATGGATAGACAGGAGGAGGAATTGTCCTGGTGGTGGAAGGTTCTGTGGAAGTTCAAATGTCCACTTGAAGCAAAAATTTATTGTTGGTTCGTGTTAAAGGATAAATCTTTGACCTGGGATGTTTTTTGCTGTAAAGGGTATGAAGGGCCTGGCAGATGCTATTTATGCAAATTTGAATCTGAGTCTAACTCACATATTGGAGTGGAATGCCCTTATACCAGACAAGTGTGGAATGAAATAGAGGCTAAGTTGGGGTTATTTGATTTATGGAATGGTACTTCTGTGACACTTTGCTTGAAGAATTGGTGTATGAAGGGAGAATTGAAACATATCAGATCTTTGCCTATTATTGTGTTATGGTACATTTGGAAAGCAAGAAATCTTTGTTGTTTTGATGATAAATTACTATCTCCTTATCAGGTTTTATCTTTCTGTTTGGGGTGTTTAAATTCCTTTCCTTAAGATAAGACTATCAGAATCAGACAGGTTGTGGCTGAAGTCATTGATAAGACATTCCCATGGGGGTACTTTGATGGTTCGGCATCTGGGGATCAAAAAATATGTGGTGTTGGTGGAGTGCTATTCATATCCGAAGATCACTTTTTTACTTTCAAAGCTGGTTTGGGTTTTGGAACTAATAATTTTGCTAAACTTATCGGTTTAAAGCTTCTTCTTACTTTATCTTTGCAACATAACTACAAGCACTTGCAGATTTTTGGAGACTCACAGCTCGTAATCAATTGGGCTACTGGTAAGTATAGAATTCAAAACATTATGCTTGAGCAGATTTTACTTGAAGTTCACAGATTGACAGACTTGTTTGAAAATGTGCATTTTATGCATATTTATCGTGAAAGAAATACACATGCAGATAAATTGGCAAAAGATGGATCTAATGTTCTTACTAGATCTTGACAGATATCAGAGCACCGTGCAACTGATTGTTCCAACACTGTCATGTTTTTTTAGTACATGTGATGCAAAAGCTGGAGTCAAGTTGAAGATATGGATGCTGTTTTTGACTAAGGATCATTTTTTGATGTTTTAATGAACTATTTGCATATAATGAGATCTATATTTTTTAAAGTTTAAATTTTTCAGACAATATGGCTGGTGAAGAGTGTTGTTAATGCCTCTGTTTGATCTGAACTTGTGTGTTTTGAGTACTGTTAAGGTTTTAAAAAAATCTTTGTAAGTATCAGTTTTTTGCTGATGATAGAATATTGACAATGGACAATACTTCGATATTGGTCTATTTGCGAAATGTATATGATGTACAAAATATATATATATATATATATATATATATATGGTTTTTTTTGGAAAAAAAATGTGCAAACCACAAGCAACATCTAGCCATAAGTGTTGTTAAATTAAATAGCTTAGTGGAATTAAACCAACTAATGGAAAAGTGCTTAAAAATTAATTATCCTCTATTGCTTTTAAACTTTTAATAGTTCAACATAATTATTTTCCATGATTCACGTGAATTATAAATATCTCAAAAATCAACTTTGGTCTAAAAATACTAATTTTTATTAATATTTATATGCTACATTTCAATCTCGAATGGCGTGCCACTTCCGGAAAACAACACCCAATTCGGTAGAAGTTAAGTTTTAAGACCAACAAAGAGTCAATGGAAACTATTTAAACAATTCCATTCACTAATAAATTTTTGAGATCGTGGATGAACTACCCTAGGAGGCTGAGGCTTTGCACATCACTATGGGACATGAGATCGTGGATGAACTACCCTAGGAGGCTGAGGCTTTGCACATCACTATGGGACATCTTTTCTTAACAGAATTCAGGATGGGGAGTTGAGTTTTTTTTCTTCATTTATGATCTTTTATAAGTTTTCATATTTTTGGACATGTGACGCTTATTCCATCTATATTATTTTTGTTAGGGGTAGTTATTGTTATTGTATCTTTTTGATAATTTGTTAGTTTTCTTCGAATGACATATAGTACTTTTTGTAGACGTTGAAGTCGCTGTAATTATTTGTATGGTAGTTAATGGTGGAACAACCATGGTATGATGACAATTGGCAAGGTTTACCCTCTTTTCTGTAAGATATATTTTGAGATATAAACAATTTCTTTTATATACAAGAGCCACATGGTGGCAATGTCCTCTACATTGCCACATGCACTTGCATTTTAACTTTAATTTTGCAGTAGTGAGGATTACTGTCACTTCACTTTTGAACAACAAATATAGTACATTGGCTTGTGTTATTGTTTATTTTTAAATACTAAAACATTATAAAATAACTTTTTCATTATTAAAAACATTTATTATGTTCCCGACAGGGAATATATATGAATCAGTTAGGTCAATTAATTTCATAGGCATATTTAAAATTTTTAGTTTTCAAATGTTTTTAATATAGTTTGATTAAATTTTATTTTTTGAATTATTTAAATTTTGATTAACTTAATTTTTATCGGTCTTTTGCAGGTGACGTTTGCTTGGGTCTTTGTGCCCCAAGACCCGGCGGCTTGATGGCGTAAGTAGTAATAATGGCATGTAGCACTGGCATGTATTGGAAAATGGTTTTCAATTTTTTTTTTGGTGACACTGTTCGAACTACCAACGCCACCACACTTGCTCGCCATGACAAGGGTTTGTCTTTTGATTTTGACATCTGTAAGTTGTCACTATCTCCATCTGTGTTTGCCATGCACCATGTGTGTACCATGCAAAAGTCTATTTAACATATGAATTCTCAGATCCATTGTCATGGCGGTCTATCTATGACAATAACAGTGAACCTCTATTGCACTCTTTATCGCTTTCTCTGGTGAAGAACCTCTCTATTATTTTTTTGTTCTCAAAATTATGTGTAAACTTAAGTTCTAAATGTTTAGTTATTTCTCTTTAGTTGTTTAAATTTGTTTTATCCATTTTCATTTACATTCAAATTTTTTACAGGTTGAAGATTGCGACCAATTTGTTTTAACGGTTATGAATGTTCAAAACTTTTGCACCTTGATATTGTTACCAAGGAATCCCTCACTTATCACCAATGATGCATGAGCTCACCATGGGGTAGAAATCCTTTGTGACTTCTGGAAATTTACTCGAAACTGAGTGTGTTGTTTTTAACTTATAACTCAGGTAATATCAATTTTCATTATGGATTCAGTTTTAATGGAAATGCAAAAATTATGTGCAATTAAGTGGAGTCTTCCTTTTGATTTCTTAGAGCTTTACAACGTATAAAATGGATTTTCCATCAATGGAAACGAACATTGGTATAGTGATAGTGATGCATATGTTAACAGGGACATGACTGCTAACGGGCATGCAGCATGCATGCAGTTCATCATGTTAATGGGAATGACAACTTTGGGAGACGGAGACGGGCAAGGCAGTTGCTCTTTGGTATGAAAGAAGAAATTGAAAAACAATCTTCGCTGCTATTTATCCCTAAATAGGTAAATTTTGTAAACCTGCGGTACTGTGATAATTTACGGTTGATTTTCGTACAGCAAATATTTTTGAGCTTTATATATATATAAAAGTATTTTCTCACTAAATAATGAATATTAGTGTCTTCGCAGCATTCTTAGTAGTACGGAAGTGAACAATTACCACGATATGGTGATGGTCAATACAGAGCCATTCGATAAGGTAAAGATCGTGAAATATATGAAATAGAGATTGTGAAATATATAAAAGAAAGATTGTGAATTACCTTTTGTATAGAATTGCTATCTATAATAGATTATTATGCCACTGGTCCAGCTGCACAAAGAAGAAATAAATTTTTTTTTTAGCATTTCAATCCATGGCGGCATTATATATCGCAAGGTGAGGCTTTAATCCTTTTGATAGATATTTAATTAAGAGTTTATGTCTTCAGCATTGGACGCTGTCTAGTCTAGCTATAAAAGTATGATACATATTCATATATGTTTCTCTTAAATGCCTACTGCAACAACCGTTTCTCGCAATTTACAGTAAATCCCGGACAAAAGCACGAGGGGATTAAAAGAAGAATTGGAGGGCCCGTGATAAATATTGGACACAAATAGTAGCACCCATTCAAGGAGATATATAATATATATGATGAAAATAGAACTTGGCATCTATTAAACTTTTTTTATGGAGATAAAGCACGTTGCGTTCGGTGTTCGGTTCCAAATATCGCTCAATGGAGCCTGTAGAATGAGTGAATGCTTTGTTTTCTGGGGCTTTAAAGTCTCCAATGATCTCCCAATCAGAGAATATTACCATTGCAATTCTATTTAATACCCTTCTGCCATTGTCTCCAACTAATCCAAATCCTTACAAAATACAGAGAAAATCGGTCTGCAATTTTCAATTTATCCTTTTGGATTTGTAATTTCTTCATCATTAAATACGTATCAATGAAGTTGGATATCTGCGCTCCGAATCTCGACGAAAGATGGAGGTCATCGGTAAGCCTTGAAGAACCATGCCAAGAAGATTTATGGGTTGTTAATATATTGTTGTTTGTTTTAGTTTTATGCAATATGGCTAAGCAACAACTTCACAAGAATATAAGGCTATCAAGATTGACATATGGGTAATTATGTATAGTTTTATCTTCCTCTAATAGGGCTGCTCTTGTTTTGCTAACTTCCTCTAATAGGGTTGCTCTTGTTTTGTTAACTTTGTTTCACCAACTGTGTGTATTGGTGTCCTTAAATTTGGAACCTGCTATTGCTAGAGGAGAAGATGAGTTGAAACCATGCATTAGCATGTTTTATGGAAGTGAGAAGATGGCTCTTCCCAACAGCATTAGCCATATAATGGAGATATGGTAGATGGTGGAGATATACTAGGGCGACAGAAGCTCCAACCAAGTACTTGCTCTTTGGACAACCGCTCCTCATGCACATCGAAGAATTTTCCCAAAAACGACAGGATTGAATTGTTGTGATTACACATGGCTTGACTGTTGAACAACATCTTGCTCGTCCATTGTTCTGTCCAAATATTTTGTGATTGTTTTTTAGTCTAAAATAGTAGCAAGGCTTTCCATCTTGAAGAGCAGCTAACCAGCTATCTGTAAAGGCTGGAAAACAACAAAATGCAGCACGATGTAGAACAAAAAAATATGGTGTGTTTTTGTGATCCTCTCCCATGAGATTTAAAATGAATACACCAATCCTTCCGTCACCCGACTCACATTTTGATGGTGGGGATATTCTACAAAATTGAGGATTCAAGAAAGGAGTTAATAGTAGGTTTACAAGAAGTGCTCTCAAATGGCCTTTGCATGCGTTAGATAGTAGGTTGAGGCAATCGGGCAGGTGGCAGCCCCTGTCAACTGAGGCAATTTAGTTACTACCTTTTGTAACGATACGTTCTCTTTATTTGTATCGGAATAAATTCTTGAAGAATGTAACCTACAACAGTCAGTCTGTGTCTTGATTCTTTACCTTCTTCATTCAAATGATATTTGAAGCGATGCCCCGTAAAGTTTATAAAATTACTGCGCATCATGAGCAAAGTATGGCTACATGTCGAATCTCTACATTTGCATTATTGCAGCTTTTGCATGGATATGGATATGCAGCATGGATATGATTGGATATCTTGGACATTGACCAGGACTAAATCATCTTATCATATGAACACAAATTATGTTGTCATTATATCCCGAGAATCGAATCGAATTGAAATTGCAACAAAAATGAGGGAAGAATAATTTCTAATTAGAATATGGACTTTCTTTAGCTTTATTCCGTCCATGGATTCGAATGCTAAAAATATAAATAGAGGCAATGTATAAGCACTGCTATGCCGTTGGGTCAATGTTTCCTCGTTGATCCATTTTGAGATATTAATTGTAATCTATGGCTTCATAGCTAGCCACCGTGCCTTCCTGTTATAGATGGGGAATCCTGCAAATAGATGTAAAGCGTGTTACTGAGCCAAGAATGACTTGCCAGCATGATGGGACATACTGAATGTCATGTTGTCTGTGATAGATTAATTCACTACATTCAATTGAGTTCGTTTGTTGGCAGGCTAGGCTTGTCTCCGCATCCTGCTCTGCATGCATCCCACAAGAAAGTGCAAGCAAACTGCAATACATGATCAGCTCACTCTGTAAGTAGAAAGGGTAACTATTTTGACTACCATACTATGGATTAGGGTTCAACATTGAAATAGGTTTTTGGACCATTCAAAGCATCTACTACTTTTTATGCAAATATTTTGAAGTAGATTTTTCAAACATCAAAAGTACTTATTATAAGATTAATGGGAGTTGGACAATTTAGGAATAGGTCGTGTACTCCTGTTCAATACGTTTTTTCACTTAACAAAGGTTTCTGTAATTCGGTGCAGTTAATAAAACAAAGCTTATTTATTGTTTGTTAGCAACTAGTCGGGTCAAATAATTATAGAAAGTATATTTTTGACAGTTTTACATCAATTAACAAGATAAAGAATAAGTTGATAATAATAAAGCATGCTTATCCGAGGTAACGATTAACTAATAGAGCATGCTTCCATTTCTCACGCACATTATCACCCTCTAGGGAATATGCTATGTAATGATAAACTAATAATAGAGATAACTAAAGCTTAACATTTTGTAGAAATCAATTCAGGCTCAATGAACTAATGAGAATGGAGTGAGTTCTCCATAAAATTTCATTATGCTACTAAATCTCATGCAAGTCTACAATGGTTTATGTTAAACAATTCAAGATATCGTGGTATTAAAGATTTATTTATTTTCATTAATGAAAAAGTATACAT
>LPNX010549531.1:800959-898536 GCA_001517045.1 Pseudotsuga menziesii
CCATAATTGCATCACACTTGCTTGAGTATCCAACTTGCTTGAGTTTAATAGATAATTTTATTTATTTAGTTTAAAGTTATTTTTAGGAGTCTCGTAGTTTATTTTTAGGAGTCTCGTAGTTCTTGGAGTCTCATCCATAATTGCATAAGCCTTGCTTGAGTATCCAACTTGCTTGAGTTTAATAGAGAATTTTATTTATTTAGTTTAAAGTTATTTTTAGGAGTCTCATCGAGAATTGCGGACTTGTTTGAGTTTAATAGACAGTTTTATTCATTTAGTTTAAAGTTCTTAAGAATATCTAGAAGAGCTGTCGATCTACTCATTGGCTAAAGTTTCTGAAATAAACCTGGTTTTAGTTAAATTATCATTGGTTTTAATTTTATTAATATGTAGAAATTTATTTTTTAAAAATTAATAATTTAATATGGTTAAGTTACTATTTATTTCAATTTCAATTTCATCATTGTCTGGAAATTCTAAAAATTGTTTAACTATATAATTTCATATTTCTTACAATCTTAACATTATTTTTAATATGAAACCTATTTATGAAATCAAAACCTAAAATTACATTTAAATAAATTAAAACAAGTCAGATTTCATGTTATAAACATCTCAATTATATAAATTTCATTTTTCATTTAAGTGATTGAACATACCATATTATTATATGAGAAAAGATTCACTTATCTTATGCCCAATTTTGATTTATTTTCATCATAAAATATAATAATAATAAATTCTAAATAAATATTTTAATAAAATAATATAAGCCTTAATGAGTGTCTATGGATAAACTTAAAACCAACATCTTGAAAGTTCTCCTTAAATAAGACAAAATATAAACTACACTAAATTATGTGTAAATGTTTATATATTATGCCATGAATTATGTTCTGAAATTTGGATTTTTAATTTATATAATTATAAAATATGTATAAAAGAACTTATTCTCATAAATATTGCTTTGACATTAAATGGCTATAGGAGTGGTGCTTCTAACATTGTTGACTTTCATATGTTAAATATAATGTTTAATTGTCTCCCATATAATAAGCATTGGAATTTAGAGCCTGTGATAGAGTTAAGAAGAATGCTTATTTTCCTTTGGTTTTTGCTTGTGTATTTGATTATCTAGATACTGTAGTGTGTAATTTATTTAATTTGTTTTTGTCTCACTCTGAAAGTAGTGGAGAAAAAGAAATTGGAGAAGAGGAAGCAAACTTTATAAGTTGCAGCATTTTGAATATGAATTTAATGAGTTAATGATTTAAATTTTATAATCATCTAATTAATAGTAATTTTGCTAAGAAATAGAAAAAAAAGGCTTCATATATTCAAATTCAAATTCCATTCAAATACTACTGCTACTTCATATCAACACAATGCATTCATGCCCATAAATATTTAACTTCATATCAACACAATGCATTCATGCTCATAAATATTTAACTCTATGTATTCAACATGAAGATGCTTGAATATATAGTCCAATGGTCATGGAACCCATAAAACTGGAATATATGGTTTTGATCTATTTAAATCTAAATGGAACACAGCTGCTTAACATGTATTATTGGTAGATATGAGCCTTCATAATTGGCTTCACAAGTAGCAATTCTATTTTATTAGCTACATGATGTCGACATAGTTTCAATTAAGATTGAGAGACTTCATAGTTGGATCCAACATATTTATGGCTTCAACTTGTTTTACAATTTAATATAATTAGATAATCCAAACAATTATCCAACTCCTTCTATGAGATGTAATGATCTATCATAGTTGAGTAGTAAATTCTAAAAGAATTGAATGAGAAATCCTCATCAATATAGTCCTAAATAATTGATAATTTTATTTAATAGAAATATATATTTTATAATATTATTTTTAAATCTAAAAATTTATAATATTATCTTTAATATAAATAACAAATAATTGCTTTACATGATAAATAATAAGTATGCTTTTGGTTCAAACAAATACATTATATGACAATTTATATCTTATATGACTTTTTTTTTTACTATTTATAATACATTATTTGTTTTTTACTATTTATAGGTAAGATAGTTAATGATGATACATATTAAATTGAATGATATTTAAATAAAAGAATGATGAGTTTATAAAACATGCAATGAAGAACTTGTCAAGACAATAATTATCAATTTAACAGTGATTAACTCATAATATCTTCATGCAACTGCAAATTTTCTTCCTTTAAAAAACAATTGCTATTGTCGGGAACATTGCCACCTCGTGGCTCTTGTTTTTATATGAAGCTAGTTAATAAAATTAAAGTTCATATTATTTATCAAAAAAATATTACAAAAACATAAAAACAATGATTATGCATCCATTATTAATATTTAATAATTAAAACTTTTGAATAACACCTCCTTCAGTTTGTCATTGTGGCCGTGTTTTATCTGGACCATACCATGCTTATTGTGCATAAAATAACTTAAAAATTTGGTGCACAATGTTTATATTAATAATTTAAAATTACAGTAAAAGGAATAAAAATGAATGGCTGTATTAATAATATAAAAAAGAATAAAAATGACAATGAAGTGAATACATTTCAAAGCTACTTTAATTATATTTGATTTATTTAATGATATTAGTGATGATTGTTTGAATTTTTGAATTAAAAAATGTTATATCTTAGAGTTAAACCATTCATCTATAGATACTTACAATTACAAAGCTTACTTATATGAGAAGATTTAATAGTTTTAAAATACAACTACTATTATATTATTTTGAGAAAAACTTTTGACAACAAAAAAATATTTACAAAACATATACCAAACTAAGAAAAATCGAGAAAGAGCCTTCTCTAAAAGCATGCTTGGGAGCTCGGTCTTGTTTGATTATTGGCTAATTGCTTGAATTTTTGCTCAGGTGTTCGAGAAGACCAATTCGTTGTTCCATCTCCGAGATTTTCTTGCATTGGGCCTCAATCAACTTTGCAGAATGTTTCTCTTATGCTTGATGCTTCCTCCTCTCCTACTTTGCTTCAACTCCAGTTGTCTGAAACATTACTTAGAAACCCGTTTACTGGTTCTCAATTGTTGCTTCAAGGTACCTTCATCTCCATCAATATGGGCTTCACACCATGGCTTGGACAATAGTTCAAACTACTTTCGTTGTCGGTTATTACCAAGGCTTCAATCGGTCCACCCCTGCCTTCTTCATGTTGTTGACTCACCAACTACAAACGACTTAGTTGTATAATACACTGAACAATTGTGTTCTAAGTAAGCCGTAGGTAATGCATTGAACAATTGGGGTTATAATTCGTCACCTAACTCATTCTCATTATTTTCCTTTCGTATGCAACTAAATTTTTTTTGCTTGGAAAGTGTTACCACCTAAGTTGTACTTAGTGGTTTTTTATCAAGTGAGCCTGGTGAACCGGACACAGATTCTTTGTTCGGATTTCAGAAGACCTTCGGAAGTACTTCTGGGAAGTGCTTGTTGTACTATATCACATGTTCATACACCATGGGGGGATTGTAATAAATGTTCTAGCATGATAGTGTCTGTAAAAGACTCGGTCTCTTAGACTTTATTTGTCAATCCGATCAGCCCAGGGTGTTTTTTCCCTTGGTTATTATTGGTTGTTGAATAAACGACTGATAATTTTTGAGTTTTTCACTCCATACCTCTGAAGTTGGGGTGGTCAGCTTGGCATTTAGGCCTATTGAGGTTATTAGAGTCTATGTGTCAATGTATAAACATGCTAGGCATCATGGTCGAGCCATATGAACATGTCTAAGTCCCCCTAGGTTTTTAATTTTTTAAATTTTTTCAGTGTTTTTTATTAAAATTTAATTTTTCCAAAACTTAGGCAATTTTTAATAGTTTAATTGGAAAAATTGGTTTTGTAATAAACGTGGGCCAAATAATCAGTTTCAGTCATGTAGGTGCTCATTTTCAAGTGAAGAGCACCATGTAAACCCATGGACCCACTTTTTTAAGGTTTTGAGTGATTTTCCATCACTCAGGTCAGAAAACCCCAAAAAATCAATTATTGATTATTTTAATTAATTAATTGATGAATAATGGAGCAAATCCAAAATCCTAGATCAGTGGATTCTCAGCCGATTTGATTGAAATCAGTCAAATCTGAACTAGATTGACTGGATCTGACAAATCCTTGACTGAAGGAGGTGATCTAGACAGATCCAGAGTTGATCTTCAGCATCCTTTATGGGGAATTGCACCCTCTCTCTCTCCTCCACACATGTGGGCTCTCCTGGAAGCTCTGTGGATTGATGTGTCAGCTCAATCAGCCCCACGATTGACAAGTAGGCTCAGTTCAGCTTCAGATCGACATTGATGGACTCTCCTTCAGCTGCAGTGGTCTGTCTCCTTGGGATTTGCGCCCCCCCTGGGCTAGATCTCCTATTTATTGTATAAATAAAGCTCAGGCTTCCTCTTCCAAGCTAGCTAGAGTTGGATTGAGGAGCTATTGTTGTTGTAATACTGTGTAATATCTTTTGCTATTGGAATAAAGTGAAGCTTTGGAGGCCAAATCTGTGTAATGCTTTTATATGTGTGGATTTAACATTGTCTTGCAGCTTTTTACCATTGGCTTTCTCTCAATTTCTGCATCTGAGTCCATTCTAGCTTAATGATTCAGCTGAATCAATAGGAGTATAGTTGGGCAAGTAAGATTACTTGATTTTCAATATCTCATAGTATATATGCTTAAAGATCCAGATCATACATGTTTAAATAAGTTTATTTGCATGTAATTCCTCTCTTTCTTCATATATTTCTATCTTGATCTCACAAGGTTTTGTGCAGGATTGTTTGTTAGTTTTCAGGTAACAGGGGTTGGATGAACTGTGGATCTATCTTGACTCCACTGGGCAGGCATTGTCCCTCGACATTCCACTAACTAGTCTTCTTTGCAGATCCATTCCCCAGCAACAAGCGCTCTTCCTTTCCTCTTCCTCCTTCAAATTTCTTCAAAATCAGTTCGGTTACTTGTTTTGCAGCTTTAAATTTGTTTAGATATATCAATTTTAGAGTTCATCCTACATAGATCTTGTTTCCTTAAAGCTTATAAAACTAGATCTCATTCCTAAAGAAATTTTTACAAGCATTCTAGATCTAGTTTTAGGGAAAATTGTCATTTTTCAAGGCTATGAAAGTAGATTTAAAGCTTGTTGAATGCATGGTTGTTTCCTTAGAATATAAAAAGTTATATTCAGCAATTTAAGTGCTTCATATTGGCTGCCCCAAAAGCAGGCCAAGATCCCAAGGAAAGCTTGCTTTCCTTGGTTCTTTTTCTGCTTCTTTAAAAACTAGTTTTAACTTAGAATTTTTGGGTAAAAAGTTTGTTCATCCAAAAGTACTTTCAAAGTACTTTTGGGAATATTTAGCTGTGACAAAATTGCTGGTTTTTAGCAGGTGTAACAGAAAAGATGAGGAGGTTCTGTTTGGAAATCATTTTTGGACCATTCGAAACCCCCCAGGGGGGCTTTGTCTTCCAAAAATTTCAATTTTTTTGCAATTTGTAAACCTTTGGTCTCATTCCATATAAGGAAAAAGTGGATTAATTTCAGTTTTCTAATATTGTAATTGATGCTAATAAAAAGAAAAATCTTTTCGAATAGGCTCTTTCGAGCCTATTCACCATCCCCCCAGGGGGGATTCGCGTCTGTGTCATTTTTTACTTTTTGTTCATCTTTTTTCAATCTAGTGTAGTTCTAATTTGCAGGGTAGTATAATTTGACTTATAATCATTTCCATATTCCATATCTAGTGGTTTCAAAGTAATTTTAATACTTACCACACGAGCCTCCTTTTGAGTCGAAAGGTGAAGAAAGGGTTGTGGTAGTCTAATTAGAAAATTGTGGTTTTCTTATCTGTTTATGCTTCATATGCTATCATCATTTGTTTTAGTAATCATAATAAAATCAACCCCTCCTTTATTCCCCGATTGAGGTCCACTTGGACCGAAAGAGGTTTCTGGAGGGTTTTCTTTTTAACAAGAACACCTGTTTTAAAATTTACTAAAAATAACAAAGACTGCGATGTGTATGCTCTGTACTTGGCTGCGCTTCGTCCGATCAGTCAAGATGCATCAAAAGCACTTGAGTGACTAGAATAATTAGGATTCACTCTCCCCAAATTGAGAAACCATCAGGCAAAAATCCAATGCCTCGATCAAACCATTATAGTGGCAAAATATCCAAAGGAAGCGGGAACTCCTGAAAAGTGACCTCGGGGCACCGATTTCTATTACACCTTTGGGTGCATTATGAACAACAGCCTCATGGACTCCATTCAACCCACATATTCCTTGCGGGTAGCCGTGATGGTTTAGTTTTGGACATACTTCAAGTACCCCCTCGGTATATCTGGAGTCCCCTCGCCTAAGTTAAATTACTGATCTTCTTACATTAATTTAAAATCAACCAAGATACAATTGCACAACATTCATTCCAGCACTTGCAAGCACTCTTAAATTTTTTTCGACTCCATTTTCAAGGCACTGGTCAATTGTTTATTTCTTTCAATCTATATGTGATTGGGTGTCATTTTCGTGCTTACTTGTGATTATTTCATCACGTTATTTGTTGTTTACAATTGTTCAATCGAAACTCCTAAAAAGCTTACTCTTTAATACCATCATCATACTAAATAATTTTGCCTTAGTAACTTAATAGGGTCTACCCTCCTTGGCTTCGTTAGGAGTTGAACCTAAATGAAGGAGTCAAGAACAAGGTGACATCCTTGACTTGAGACTTGCCCCCAAGGACACACCGAGTGTCTTGAAGATTTTTTCCACGTAACCCAGGTGTGTGAAAGGCGGAAACACTTTTTGGCGCCATTACCGGGGATAAATCTTTTTATTCCCGAGTACGACTTAGCTTAACATTTTTCTAAACAACTAAAAATATAGAAATTTTTGATTGATCTAGTCTTTAAAAAACATAAAAATTAAAACTCAATCCATTTGGTGACTACACTGTCTAACATCCCTTCAAGAATTTCTACCCGAAGAAACCGCCGACAATTATTCAATCCTCTCCATGATCCCGAAAGGTTTATTAGGGAAAGATTGAATAAGCAGACTTCCCGTAGAAACCTTGAAAATTTAGCAGACCAATCCCTCTCATATATCCATCACATATTTGTAGAGAGTCATACCTTCCAATTTCAAGAAACGACATAATTCTACAAACCCCTTGACTTTTCTCAGATAACAGGTAATCCACATGACATTCCAAATGATGCTATCAAGAAGCTCCCCATATTCCAGGGGAATAATGCCATCACTGCCGAGTCTCACATTCAAAAGTTTGAAAAGCACCTGGTTAGTTATTGCAATGATGCTGCCCATAACCATGAAGATGTCAAAATGAAGCTCTTTGATTTATCCTTAGAGGATGATGCTGCAGAATGGTACTTTGACCTAGGTGATGATTTATATAAAACTCTTAGTGAATTCCTAGAGGGTTTTAAGAACAAATGGGGAGAAAAGAAAGAACCAAGACATCTTCTTATTGCCCTTCATAACATAAAGAAGATGGAGAATGAAACCATGGATGAATTTAACACTAAGTTCAGGCGTGTGCTTGCGAGCCTCCCTACAGAAATCAAGCCAAAGGATGCCTCCATCCTCATATCTTACATCGAATCTTTCACTGGTGATTTGAGGTACCAATTAAGAGACAAAGAGCCAACCGACCTAAAAACTGCTCAAGAATTGGCCGAGAAAATAGAAAAGAATATGTAGTCTTCAGGAAAATCCAACATTCCAGGTTACACTAGGGGAAACACTTCATACAACAAAAAGAAGGGAAAAGCTGTTGAATTAGAAGAAAAGGGAACCTCTAAAGATCCCATGGAAAAGGTAACTGGCATGATAAAAGAATTGGTTACTAGTCAAAACCAACTTATGGCAAATCATTCTGCACAACTAAATCATATGCAGAATAGAATAATCACAATGGAAATAAATAATGGACCTAGGAACTTTCAACCTAAATAGAATCAGATGTATCAAAAGAAATCTCCTCAACAAGAACCTAGGATTCCAAACCAATTAGACTCAGCTAACATGGTAGAAGAAGTCATTCCATGGTGTAGACCTTATGATCAATTCCACCAAGAAAGCACTTGTTATATTGCAAACCAAGATGGAATTCCCGAGGTCAGTAATCAGGAAGCAACATCAAGTGAGTCTGATCATGTGTACATGGTAGGACAAACCAACCCTTTATCAAACCAGCATTGGCAGCAGGCCACATATTACAGTTATGAGAAGGATCTCCTTTCCAACTTTTATGGTGTAATGCCTTCTCCAGAAAAAATCAAGGAAATGAAGGAGGCTAGATTCAAGGGTGCAGTTTATCAAAGAAAGGAGAAGCCATCACCGTCCAAATAGTACAAGACAAATGTAACCACTCCTCCTCTCCCAGATCCCCCTGTTATCCCTGAATCAAATGTTGATATGGGAGAATGGATAAGTAGTGCTAATATTCATGTTTATGCAACTGATGTCCTTAAAATTCCTGGTCAAAAAGAAAAGTTGTTGAAAGCCATAGAGGATAGTCAAAGTAAAACTTATAATATTGTCAAAGAGGATCCTCTCCCTAATAATAATGCTATATTTGAAGCTGAACATATTGGACCTATAGATATGCCTATAGTACTCAACAATGTTGATCCGAGAAGAGAAGACCACCCGCCCTTTTATGTCTCCCTCTTAGTTGATAACCTTCTCCTTCATAAATGCATGTTAGATTTAGGTGCTTCATCAAATGTCATGACAAGAAAATTAATGGAACAACTAAATCTAAGGGTCACCCGACCCTACCACAATGTTTGTGCTATGGATGCAAGAGAAGTTGAAGTGGTAGGGATAATCTTAAATTTACAAGTTAAGTTGGCAAAGTATCCTGACATCGACATGTCGATGGATGTGGTAGTGATAGATGTTCTAGATAATTGGGGTATGTTGCTATCCAGAAAATGGGCCGCAACTCTTGGTGGGTACATTCAAATGGATTGGACATATGCTACTATACCTGCATCAGAAAACACTAGGGTGATTCTCCACAGAGAGAAGCTAAGGAAACGACATGTAGAAAACCCTAAGAAGCCCAAAATTGAATTTGTTCATTTCACTAATAACTTTGGAAACTATGCTATTTTGTCAAATTTCATGGCCCTTATTAAGGAAAACATTAAAAATGAAAAGATAGATGAAGTTTGGCAAATGTACTTTGATGGGGCTTATTCTAAAGCCGAAAAAGGTGCGGGCATCGTGATCATATCTCCTTCAAATAAAGTCTACAACATTGCTTTCAGGTTAGAGTTTGAAGCATCAAACAATGTAGCTGAGTATGAAGCATTGCTCCTAGGGTTAGAGACCGCTAAAGATACAAGGATAAAGATGTTGAACATAAAATGTGATTCAGACTTAGTTGTCCTCCAGATTAAGAATCAGTATCAACACAAAAATGATAGACTAAGGAAGTATAGAAATGCCACATGGGACACTATGGAATGGTTTGATGCACTTAACATTCAAAAGATCCATAGGGAAATGAATGGGTTAGCAGATAAATTGGCAGTAGCAGCATCCACCCTCCAGCCACCAGATGAAATGATTAGTGGGGATGGAAAGATGGAAATTAATTTCAGACTTTAAATTCTGGATAATATAGATCACTGGCAGGTGTTTAAAGATGATGAGCAACTCTTGAGATTCATCCACAATCTCCAAGAGTTTGAAGGTTGCAAGATCAGTTATCAGCAAGAGGGTAAAGAGTATCAGGAGTGCGAGGATAATGTAAGGAATCACATCTCGAGTAGCCTTATAGATTTCGAGAATCTTTTTGATCGACAGGATCATCCTAAAAGACAAAAAGAAGAAATAAAAATTGGGGATTATATGGAAATAAACATAGGAACTGATAAGGAACCCAAGTTAATAAAAATTGGAAAAGGTACTTCGAAAAATGAAAGGAACAATTTGATCAACTTAATCAAAGAGTATAGAGATGTGTTGGCCTTTAGTTATGATGAACTTAAAGCCTATCAGGAAGATGTGTTTCAACACACGATTCCCCTCCCAGAAGAGGCTAAGGAGGTCAAACCTTTCCAACAAAAACTTAGGCAAATAAATCCTAGGTTGGCCCCCATTGTGCAGAAGGAACTTCAGAATATGTTAACAGCATGGATCATAGCACCTACAAGACATTCATCTTGGTGCTCCAACTTAGTTGTTGTCAGAAATAAGAATGGGTCAATTAGAATATGTATAGATTTCAGAAATCTGAATACATCATGCCTTAAAGATAATTACCCATTACCCGACATGGAAACATTGCTTCAAAGAGTAAAGGGATCAGGAATGATATCCATGTTGGATGGCTTTTCCAGTTATAACCAGGTGGTGGTAAATCAGGATGATCAATATAAGACTACATTTACCACACCTAGGGGTACCTATAAATATTTAAGAATGCCTTTTGGCCTTTTGAATGCTGGTGCCACCTTCCAAAGAGCCATGGATTTTGCCTTCAAAGAACTTATAGGAAAAATAATCGAAATATATCAAGATGACTTAACTGTTTTTTCAAAGGAAATATTTGACCACATAAGTAATCTTAGGCAGGTTTTCATAAGATGTCGGAAATATGGTATTTCCTTGAACCCCGCCAAGTCAATCTTTGGGCTTGATGAAGTCAAGTTGTTGGGTCACATCATTTCTAAGGATGGTATCAAGATTGATCCTGAGGGAGTTGAAGCCATTAAGAGAGTCCCCTTGCCTCAGAATCTAAAAGTGTTATACCAAAATCCTGTCACCGTCATGTGATAAGACTCTTAACATACCTACTTGCCCTGAATCCCAACACTTGGAGTGGAAACTCATACCATTTTGTTAATCTTTCACAAAAATACTCAACACCGCGCCTTCCCCTTTGTCCAAGATCTATACCTTGCTCGCATCGCCTATCCCTTGTTATCCACAAGCGGTGCCACTGCTTATGTCCCTTAGTCCATAAGCGTTTCTTACCTGAACCGCTTTGTCATTGAAGAGAAAAGCGGTACCCTGGGTAAAATGGGAAAAAGAGAAGATTCTCGAGGCTTCTAGATCATGAGCCTCATGTCCTCCCTTATCCCTATCATCGTGGGTTAGTTGAGCTCGAGATCCCTCATCCTAGGATCTTAGAGGCCACCTCATCCACAAATCTCTCAACCATCCCTATCCATTGAGCCTTATAAATACAAGCTCAGGTCCATGGTTGAGAGGGAGGACTCTTAAGGTATTGTTATACTATTGGATTGATTACTTGGCCCAAGCCATTGGAGAGCATAGAGAGAAAAAGTTGGAGCTTGCGAGGATGAGAGTGTTTGGTTTCATGGAGATGCATGTCAACACTAAGGCTTAACTGGTTGTAAACTTCTCCATTTTATCTTAATGCAAAGCTGATTTCCGTCCCACATTACTGTTGTTGTTTGATTTCACATGTATGCTGTTAGATTCCTTAGTCACTAACATGGATCAATAGATTATATTCTAGCAGCTTTGATGTGTTTGCGTGTTTAATTTGATTGCAGGTACACAGGGTTACTATCGAAGCATCACATTCTAGGTATCTACGGTATCTAGGGAGGGTCTTCAACCTTTGTCCTTCATTTGTTCTGGATCTGAACCATTTAGACCAGTGGAACACCTTACCATCCGCAAAAGGTGAAATATTCCAGCTAACAAATCTGGTGACTCTGCTGGGGAATAGATATATGTATCAGTTGTTCTGATCTTCCTCAATTCTTCAACTCTTGTTTGAATCCAGGCTCCTTCTCGAACTCTCTTAAGTTAGATCTACTATCTGACTTAATCTATTTGGGTTTGAAACTTCTAGATCTATTTAGATCTGATTCATTTCGACCTTTTACGCTCTGTTTTTATACTCAATCTAGTAGTTTTCACCTTGATCTAGTATTTTCCTAACTTGATCTATCGTTCTCTTTGTGTTTTGGTTTTCTAAAGGGAACCGCGCCTATGTAGTGTACGAGGAGAAATTCCACCGCCTGAACAAAGTGAGCAGTATGCGGTGCCACCGCCTATATCCTGTTGGCGAGAAGCGGTGTTGGAATAGAACCGCCCTGTCAACACCAGAGAAGCGCGGTGCTAGGTAGGCATCATTCCAAGACCTCCTTTTCCTCATTTTTTTTAAAAATTTGGGTTGTTTTGCTTTCAGTCCTGCACTGTCAGGCTTGTGTGACAAAAATATGATGCTTGTGGTTTGAAATTTTATGGTTTAAGATTGGTTTGACTAGGAAATTCAAAAGCTAGACTAGACTTTTTGATTGTTCTCACACCTTGGTACTTGTTGGTTGTGATTGCGAAATGATTTCTTGTTTTTTGAAAAGCTTAGGGTGTTAGTAAGATCTCTTTTCATTTATGTTATATAGACTAAAAGAAGAACATTTAATTAGCATCTTAGTTTCATTTCTTGTTTGCATAGAGAACTTCTTTTTCCTTCCTTTAAAAAACAAATTTTTTGACTGAGACTAGGTTATCATCATTGAGCATTGGACATTAGATCTCTGATTGGCTTTACAAGCTTTCAGGCTCTTCATGTTCTTTCATCTCTTATGCATTTAGTACTATGTGAATCAAAATAAAAAATATGGTACTTTTAAGTTAGATTTTCCTATGTTTTAAGAGAAAATTGAAAAAATAGAGTGCATTTGCATGAAGTGTGCTTCTTGTTTTTCTTTTAGGAAAGGAGATTCCCCCCCTTTTTATTGCTTTTAGAAAAGAGAAATCAGTTTGGAAAGTGTTGCTTGTCTTCGATTTTGTGTTCAAGACTGTTGATTGGAAGTATTTTTGGTTTTGAAATGAAAGAAAATACTCTCTTTCCCTCCCATAAGTAGGCATACTGAACGGTAAAGTGAAATATTTTTGCATAAGCATACTGCATGGTTTTACTTTTCTGTCAAAACATCATGCATTCACCTAACCGTCCACTTTAAAATCAACGGTATTTATAGGTTAAAATTTATGTAGCAATTGGAGTGATAGGTTAGAGATGTGTTCGGGCGTCGTTGAGCGTAGGAGCTTTCATTATTTGTCTGCATTACATTCCAGGACTCACGCGGTTCTTCCACATACCATCGGTATATCAAACGGCCTTTCACGTACCCTTGAGGTATATAGAAAGGCACTTCACGTACTCGATTGTATATCGAAAGGCCCCTTGTGTACGGTTATGCATTAGACAACACTACTTCCGATTCGAGCTCCCACCCACCTTGAGTATGTCGGGAGACCCCACTAGGATACCCTGTCTATCTAAGAAAATCCCTTTGGCTGTCTTGCTTGGAGCCATACACCGAAAATAACATTCGAGGAGATTACTACGCACATACCCTCGAGGTATATCGCGAGTGGCACCTTCTTGACAATCCTGGTGAGAGACCTAGCCTTTTTGAACTCCTCCTATCATTTTAAGTGTGCTTGTTTTGACCTATAGCTTATGTAGGGAATTTTTTTGGTGTGTTTTCTAGATTTTTAGACCCTAGGTTAGATAGGAACTATGCAAACTAGCTGAGTTAAGACAATCCAGAAGAGTACGGGGCTTGCCACCTGATTTTATTCCTGGTTCAGGAGAAAATCCAATGGAAGCTATCAGCCAAGGAGCTGCTACCGCCTCCCAAGTGGGAGATAACGTGGTTGCAAAAAGTGGAGGACCATATTCTTCACACTCGCCTCCCTTGGTCCAAACAGCCTTCTCGGGGAAATACCTTGTTCCATTCTCCCACTGAAGGTCATGTTGATGATACTACTTGTTCGGATTTTGGTCCCAATGCTCCATTTTGGGATACCCATGTAGGACAGGCCATTGCCTCATTTGGCACCTGTTTAAACTCTTCTGAAGATGAAGAAGAATGTAGGAAATACCGTGCTGCCATTCTCCGTGTACAGGAGATTGACAAGCAGATAGATGACCTATTGGGCCCAACACCATCATGTTCCACATATGTTCCTGTGGGATATTGTTCACTGGCCGATTCTATGAGACCCATTGAACCAATTATAGATCGTCCAATAACACCCCACGACCCAGGTCAAAATACCACCTCCACCACCTCCCATATTATGCCTGTTCCTAATCCACCCTAGTCCTCTGTACCTGGGACTCAACCTTCAATTCCCATTTTGTCTGTACCTTCTAGTGCCGGGGGGCAACCCTCGACACGACCTACGTTATCTGACACCGGAATTGTACCTAGTCAAGGAAAGACCTCTAATATAGAACCATCTACAGTTTATGTCCCCCGCACCTATACTAATGTGGTTAATTCCCCACCTAGTTCAGGTCAACCCTCAGGGGCACAACCTGTAACCATTCAATCTTCTGAAGATTATGGTTATCACATACCTGTAGGTAATATTAATCATCCACCCAATCCTACAGGGATGCCTTATGTTGGAATTCCATACTCTAGTAACACTTTTACACCATGGGGGAAACCCAACTGGTCTTACATGCCAGCTATGGGGGGGATACCTATACATACTGCGGGAGGTGCTGGAGTACTGCCTTATGGAGGTCCTCCCCCTGGGGAACCTAATGGTCTCGGAGGATCTGGAAAATTTCCTCCTTATGGTACTAGTGGTCCTGGTGGTCCTAGGGGGCTTGGTGGCTTTCCTCTTGATGGCTCTGGAGGGTCTGGTGGCCCTCCGCCTAGTGGTTCTGGAGGCTCTAGAGGTTTACCTCCTAGTGGATCTGAAGGGTCTGGTGGTCCGCCTCCTGGTGGTCTTAAGGGTCCTAGTGGTCCCGGTGGTCCTGGTGGTCCCAGCGGCCCTGGTGGTCCTCCTCCTGGAGGCCCTAGTGGTCCTAGTGGTCCTGATCCCGGAAATCAACCCCCTATAGGCAGATTTTCCGGTAGTTCTTTGTCACAACAACCTGTTTTTCAGTCCACTTATGGTCCTACTAGTAATTATATGCCATATCAATATTACCAGTATGTGCAACCCAACCAGCGGTTACCTTTCCTAGCAACTTTGGACTCACCTGACTTGTCCAAGTTGATTAATGATCCCATTCGACACAATCCCTCGTGGCCTCCCATTCCTGTAAAGTTACCATCGGATATCCCGAAGTTCAACGGGAAGCAGGGAGACGATCCGAAGAACCATGTTATGACATTCCATTTGTGGTGTTCTTCAAATTCCCTCATGGATGACTCCGTTCGGTTACGACTCTTTAAGTGAACTTTGACCGGTACAACAAGGAAGTGGTACATTGAACTACCATAAAATTCGTTTGTGGATTTTGGCTCGTTGGAAACCGTGTTTCTTACACACTTTCAGCTTCCTATTCATTATGAAACAAGCATTGATATTTTAACTTCTCTGCGACAGAACATCTCCACCCACATATGTGATCATATTCATGAGTGGAGAAGGCAGAGAAGGCTTATTAAGGCCCCTATTCTGGATCAATTGTTAGCTGATTGGTTTACCAAATCCTTGTTGCCTCCTATTACCCGAGATGTGGCTATGGGTGGTACCATTACTAAAGAGCAGGCTATTAGTTGAGCCCAGTATCTAGACTTGGTCTATTCCTAGTCTGGAACTCTTTATGACTTGATTCCTCAAGCTCCTCACACAAGCACCGGTCCCGCCAAGACACCAACAGAAGTACCTATTGATGGGATTGTTGGTTCAATCCAGTCCCCGTTAGTAGCAAAACTTGCCAAGCAACCCCAAACTGCCACCCCTACTCCTTCGACTCCTAAGGTTTCCACCAAGGTCAACTCTATTTAAAGTACTCAAACCTTGGGTAATAACAAAAAGAAAGGTAAAAATAGAAATAAAAAACCTGGAAACCAATAGGAGACTCCAAGACCAACCAACAGTGATAATGATAGAGGGAAAAGAAAGGCAAAATATCCCTGTCTGCTATGTGGAGGTGACCATTTTTCAAAGGAGTGTCCTCGGCGGGACGAAATATCCTAGTTTCTGAAGTCCAATCCTGCACCCGTAGTACTTACGGATCCTTTTCGCTCTCAACAATAACTGATAAACCACATGTCTAATCAGGGTAACTCTAGTTCGTCAGAGGATATTCGTATGATGTCCTCAGATACCGTCAATCTGCAAACTCGAAGTCAGAATTATGACAAACCTGCAAATAAGAAAGAAGATCATTCTTCTTCAGGGAAAGCTCCCTCTACTAGTTCTCCAGAATCCTCGTCTACTGTCCCCTTATCTATCGAGAAGCCTACTCTCGACATGATTTTACGTTGACCTAAGAGTACTCTTCGGAAGGCAGTATTTAACCCTAATGCCCAAGCTGCTCAATTTTATAATATAGTTGAAGATCTCGCTTAGGCACCTTGCGTAATGTCTACCTTAGAGGTACTCCAAAGTTTCCCTACACAACGCAAAAACTTGTTAACAACATTAGGAGCTTTAGACCCGGATAATACTAACTTGATTCATTTCAATGTTGAGAACTACAAGCCTAGGTTACCGCATAAACTTTCTTTTCAGATCATTACGAAAGAAGTTGGAAAGAATTTTTTTTGAATAGTACTAGATGAAGGAGCTTCAACCTCAGTTTTGTCTCTATCTTGTTGGAAGGCTATTGGTTCTCCCGAGCTTGTAACATCACCTACAACCCTTAAATCCTTTGACGGATGGGGTTTCCAAACCCATGGTCTCATATCAGCCCTAGCGGTCGAGCTGGGGGTAAAAACCATTTCCATTCAAGTAGAAGTGGTAGATGCCCCTTTAGATTACAACCTCCTTCTAGGAAGAAATTGGTTCTACTCCATGATTGCTGTCGCCTCAACAGTATTTAGACCAGTCCAATTTCCGCATCTAGGGAGAATTGTTACTATTGACCAGCTTGATTTCTGTACGTCAGATGTTACTACCTCGACGGTTAATAACATCCACATGTTAGGACAGTCCCCTCCTCCTTACCAATTGATTGGGGTAGGCATGTTGAAGGATTCATCCCTTATGGGGATTTTTCCATCCACTTCTCCTAACACAGATACCGCGAGGGGCCTCCATCACTTATTTATAGTTTTTCAGTGGTGGAGTGTTGGCCCATGGTTTTGGAAACCATATGGTTTAGGGCAGCTGTATAGGGTTTTTCCTCCTTTTCCTCATTATTTTATTTTTTCTTCCCTTTTTAGGGGATTTTTGCTATTTTAGAGGAATTTTGGATATTTTTGGAGGAAAAAGAGGTTTTATGGCCTTTTGGAGGCATTTTAGGCCTTTTGGAGGCTTTTTAGTGGGATTTTCAGGGTTTTCAAGGGAAATATGTTAGGAAAATGGACAAATGAGCCATGTAATGGGGTAGGTGAGGCAGTGAACACTTTTTGGGTGTTAACAGATTGCCCCCTGATGTGCGAGGGCAGGAGCTCATCGTATGGCCGATGGACATCATAAGTCATATATGGTTTTCCTGGAGTGTGGAGAAGAGAAGTAACAAACTGAAACCCGGAACAACGATCCCGAACCAACTGCAAGAACTAAAAGTACATAACCTCAATAATGGATGAGGAATCATCTGATCATATGGACGAGGCGGGCATTCCCATGCTCGTATCAGGATATAACATAATAATAACAATGGGGTCCAAAATATGGGGACTTGACATAGACATGGCCTCAAACACTGAATGAGGAAGAATCTCAATATATGGATGAGGCGGGCATACCCATGCTCGTATCAAGATACATAAACATAACTGTGAGGCCCAAAAAGAGGGACCTGTAGGATACATAAAGAACCACTGTGTATATCATAAGGGTCCAGAAGGGACACAAATCTGGGACATACTGCTGGGCTGATCATGTCTGAGCTGAAAAATTGATGCACTGGAATGATAGCAGTGCTACTGAATGTGGTACCAAAGGAACTGAGGAGCTGCTGGATCAGAGTGACAAGGGTCATACTCGCAATGGTACACTGAACTGGAACTGAAATGGGTACTCAAGGAAGCATGGAACTGAAGGGCTTCCAAATACAATTGCCAACGCAGCTCGGACATCCACAGGAACATATAACTGGGCGTTCCAAAGTGACTCACCAATGTGCTAGAGTCGGGGGAAATCTGGGGTCTTCGACAAATAATGGAAGGGATATAAATCTTGCGTGATTCTCAACGATGCGATCAAGGTGCTGAAGTCGAGCATGTGAGAAACAACCATTCAGAAAGGCAATGATGACTCCTCCCAAAATGGTCCGTAGGCACTCACCACAGATGGTGATGGGTCCAAGGCGCAGGGGCCTCTGGGTCTATCCTCTGGAATAGAGGGGTTGTCGTCGACAGAGGAAGACCTGCAACTATCAAGGCAATGAGGTTTCCTTGACAGGAGCGTGAGGTGGAAAACCGAAATGTGATAGTACTGATGGCAGGATTGATAAACTGGGGGGAATAACTGGGCAAGTAGAGCGGTTGGACTCAAACTTCCTTTGTTCAGAGTATGATGGCGGGGATGATCGGGCAGCATATGAAACTGACTGGTGGAAAGGGGATCATAGCTGTATTGGATCTGGGAGGGTAACTAGGCTGAGGGAGACTCAAGCTGTGGTAAAATGGCAGGAGACTGCAGAATACTCTGAACAAAGGCGACCTAAGTGGGGGTGCTGTCGAGAGGATCGATCATAGTGCCAAGAGGCACGGGGGACTTCTTCATGGGTTAGGGAACTAGAAGAAGTGTGTATATAGAATGGTACTGTCGTGTGGATTTTACGAGCCCAGGACAGTTCATGCTCATGGTTGCTTTCAATTTTAAGGAGTCTGAAAGCAATAAGAAGACTCTGAAGTAATGGAATGGTACTGTCATGTGGTTTTTTACGAGCCCAGGATAGTTCATGCTCATGGTTGCTTTCAATTTTAAGGAGTCTGAAAGCACTAGGAAGACTCTGAAGTAATGGAATGGTACTGTCGTGTGGTTTTTTATGAGCCCAGGACAGTTCATGCTCGTGGTTGCTTTCAATTTTAAGGAGTCTGAAAGCACTAAGAAGACTCTGAAGTAATGGAATGGTACTGTCGTGTGGTTTTTTACGAGCCCAGGACAGTTCATGCTCATGGTTGCTTTCAATTTTAAGGAGTCTGAAAGCAAATAAGAAGACTCTGAATTAATGGAATGGTACTGTCGTGTGGATTTTACGAGCCCAGGACAGTTCATGCTCGTGGTTGCTTTCAATTTTAAGGAGTCTGAAAGCAAATAAGAAGACTCTGAATTAATGGAATGGTACCGTCGTGTGGATTTTACGAGCCCAGGACAGTTCATGGTTGTGGTTGCTTTCAATTTTAAGGAGTCTGAAAGTAAATAAGAAGACTCTGAATTAATGGAATGGTACTGTCGTGTGGATTTTACGAGCCCAGGATAGTTCATGCTCGTGGGCTTGGTCATAGGCGAGGATGAGGTCCCCTTCGTGGAAAGTTCGAGGGTGAACATGTTTGTCATAACCGGCTTTGGACGGTTTTTGACAGCTTTGATGTTCTGGAGAGTGGCACGACGATCTTCATCGGCTTGTTCGAGGGATAACAGACGTTGCTCAAGGGGGGAGGTATCGGGGAGAAGCTCAACGACGATATGTAAGGCAGGTATCTGACACTCGATGGGGAGGACAGACTCTACACCGTGAACTAAATGAAACGGGGTAAAACCAGTGGCGGTCTTGGGGGGGGGACGGGAAGCCCATAAGGCAGGGGATAACATATGGTGCCAATTGGACTTATGCCGGTCAACAGTGCGTTGGAGTATGGTTTTTAGGATTTTGTTAACAGCTTCTACTTGACCGTTCCCTTGAGGGTAGTAAGCAGAGGAAAATTGGTGTTCAAACTTGAGGAGGGTGGATAACTCGTGCCAAATGGAATATTCAAAGTGTGATCCATGATCTGAGACCGACTATTTAGGGACCCCGAATCGAGTGATAACATGGTTGAAAAAGAAACGGGCAGCAGTGTCAGCGGTACAGTTGAAGGTGGGCATGGCTTCCGCCCATTTGGTGAAGTAATCGACGGAGACGATGATGTACTTATGGCCGTTCGCAGATGGGGGTCTACATTCCATGAACTCGATGGCCCACTTACAAAAGGGACCAACGGTGACGACTGGGTGTAATGGAGCAGGTGGTGTCCGGGCCTTGGGGGAAAAAAGTTGGCAGTTATGGTAATGCTTGACCACAGTGATGTAGTCGGTAAAAAGTGTGGGCCAAAAGTATCCGGCACGGACGACCATTTGGGCAGTGGCCATCCCTGAGAAATGGCCGCCGCAAGCACCGCTATGACAATCATTAAGGACGTGTTCAGCTTCCTCGTGTGTAAGGCAACGGCGAAGAATTGTGTCGACCCCTCGCCGGTAAAGGACATCTCCTAGGAGGAGGTAGCGAGAGGCCTGGTGACGGATACGATGACGTTCATTACAAGTGACTTTGGGTCGGAACTTCTGCATGTGTAGGTATAACAAGATATCACCGTACCACGGGTCATCAGATGAGATAGTGAACAAGTGATTGTCGAGTAACTCATCGGAGATGGGTGGGGCTGGGAGAAAAGAAGGGAGATCAGTGATGAGCTGGGAAAGCGCAAGGGCTTTAGTGCTTTTAGGTGTTCGGAACGTGAGATCATATTCCTGGAGGATAATGACCCATTTAGCTACACGACCTTGCAGGAGCCGCCGGTTTAGGAGATATACCATGGGGTTAGAGTCAACGACGACTGTGGTATGACTAAGTAAAAGGTAGTGTCACAATTTTTGGATGGAAAAGACCACTGCTAGGGCTAGTCTCTCCTCATATGGGTAATGTAGGGGTGGGCCGGACAAGGTCTGGCTGACGTAGTAAATGACATGCTCTTGGTGTGAGGTGTCTTCTTGAACCAAGACTGCGGACACAGCATGCTCGGATGCTGAGACGTAGAGAATGAAGTCCTGAGAGAAATCCGGAGGGGAGATCAAGGGGGCTTGTGTGAGAGCTTTCTTGAGGGCTTCGAACGCAGCTTCTACTTGCTCGTTCCAGACAAAGGGTATGTGGGTACGGAACATGCGCAAGAAACCGTGAACGGTTGTGGCGTAATCAGGAACGAAGCGTCGAAGGAAATTGGATCGCCCTTGCAGACTTTGGAGTTGCCGAATCCTGCGAGGAGAGGGAAGGTCTAAGATGGCTTGGAATTTTAGGGGATCAACAGTAATTCCTTTCTGGGAAACAATGAAACCCAACAATCGGCCCGCTGGAACGCAAAAGACACATTTGTGTGGGTTCAAACGGATTTGATATTTGCGACAATGCAGAAAAACTTACCAAAGGTCGTTAAGGTGGTCGGATCGTTTTCGGGAACGAGCTGTAAGGTCATCAGGGTAGACGAGCAAGATGTGGACCAAATCATGAAAGCAATAGGTCATGGCCCGCTGGAATGTGGCACCAGCATTTTTTAGGCCAAAAGGCATGACGCGATAGGCGAAGGTGCCCCATGGGGTAGTAAAGGCAGTTTTGTACTGGTCTTCCTTTCGGATTTGGATCTGATTATATCCGAAAAAACCGTCCATGAACGAGAGGACTTCATGCCTCGCACACGCATCGATGAGCTGGTCAATAAATGGCGTGGGGAAATTGTCTTTGGGACAGGCGTGGTTTAAATCTCGGAAGTCAGTGCATACTCTAATGGTTCCTTGTTTTTTGTTAACGGGAACAGGGTTTGAAACCCAGGTGGTATAAGCAATAGGATAAATGAATCCTGCCTTGCGAAGTTTCTCAATCTCTGCTTTGACAGCTGGGAGTTTTGAGGGATGAATGGGACGCTGTTTCTGACGAACGGGGGGTACATCAGGCCATGTGTCAATGTGGTGCTCTATAATGGCAGGGTCAAGACCGGGAATTTCGGTATAGGACCAGGCAAAGACATCACGAAATTCTCTGAAGAGTCTTTTGTATTCCTCAATCTCTTGCTCACTGCAAGAGGCTCCTAAAGTAATGAGTTCGGGGGTGCTTCCTGGGGCAGCGATATCAATTTGGATGACAGGTGAGATGTTGGCCATGTTACCCTCCTCGAAGGCGTCAGGAGCAGGAATAGGGTCCTTGAACCAATCGACCTTGGGGGGAAGGAAGTCTTTGGATTCAACTGCAAATTGGGTAGCAGTGTTAGAGGAGGATTCATCTGGGAGGAAGTAGGAACGATGGTGCATGTCATCCCAGGGATACTCCTGGGTAGTGAGAGCCTCAAGGATTTCCTCATCAGTATGAAAAGTTTGTGTCGTCAAATCGGTTGACGAGGGAGTAGTGGCGGAATAGATCATATAAATGGTATTATCCTCTCCGGAAGGGGAAGAGACCGGGGGGTGGATCTCCTCAATGGTGGGTGGTGCCGTCTCAAGATCCAGATTGTTCATCTCATAGAGAGCTGCTCTATACTTGAGGAGATCGGGACAGTGAACGGTGTAATGCCCGTAAACACCGCATATGGCACAGGGGTGGTTAGTGCATAGGGATTTGTCGCGAGGCTTAGGGGTTGGATCAAGTTGGACAACCGGTATACTGGGGTTGTCGTCAAGCATTTGCATGTGTGCCTTTACTGCCGGTAACTGAGGACATTAGTGAGTCGCATGGCCCAACTCATCGCACAACGAGCATTTGGGAGGAGCACGAAACACAGGGGGTTTTTGATGGTCTTGGGAGGTGGGACAGCAGAGTAAGGTTGGGGGCCTCTGCCCCCAGTGGGTTTGGTAAGAGGAGGGGGGGGGTTTCGTGGAGGACGACGGGGTAGCGACACCAGGAGGTGGTTGACTAGTAGTGACAATGGGTTGCACCGGTTGCAGGACGACATCGGGTGTCGGCGGGGGAACGGGAGGCGAAAGATACCAAATGGGTAATCCTAAGGTTAACCCAGGGAGGGTGAGGGTAGCCATGACCGGGACGCTAAGTACTCCTGAGGGCGGGATGAGGAAAGGAATGGTATGGATGGGTGTAACACCAATGTGACTAGGTACCAAAGGGGGTTTAGGCAACAAGGGCGGTTGATTAGTAGGAGTTTGCGTGTGATGGGACAGGGTACATAGGTCAGACACGTCAGTGTCGGGTGACGGGGGTGGAATAGATTGGAAGGTTGAGGTCATTGGCGTGTCTGATTAAACTTCGGGCCCCATAGAGGAAACAAGTGAAGTGGTGGTACCCGAAACAGGTTGTTCAACCATGGGGAGAACATTTTTGGGTGCCGCGGGGGCATTGGGATCATAGTAGGTGGGTTGGTCGACCTTCACCACACGTCCCTCATGGGGGAACATCATGGTATGAAATACGGAAGAAGCAACCGCCCGCATGGCGTACATGTAGCTGGGGCCAAGTAAAAGGTTGTAATCAAGCTGTGCATTAATAACCTCGATGTCGATGAGGACGGTTTTGCTAGCCAGCTGGACGGGGACGTTAGTTAATAGGCCTTGTGGTTGAGCCGAACGACCGTTGTAGGCTCGCAACGCAGTAGTGGACGGATGGAGAGGGGGGGATCCCAATTTCTGCCAGATGAAGGTGGACATGACACATGTAGAGGCACCTTCATCAATAATGCATCGATGGATGACAAAATTCCGAACGGAAACAGAAACTTGGAATGCTAAAGTGGAAGGCATGCGGGGTTCGGATTGGTCCAAATCAAATGCCATTAAATTCGAATCATTTGGATCGATAGCCCCAATGGCTGAGAGTAAAGTCTTGCGCTGTGAAGGGAAGTTTTTTAAGACTTCTAACATAGACATGGCTGCGGGAGATTGGGCTAAGTCATCGACAATGTTGGGCTACGGAGCGGGTTGTTGGGTTGCCGCAGGGGCTGCCTGTGGCGGGTAATAAGCGGGTTGGGATTGTGAAGGCGCAGGAGCTGGTGCAGCCTGCTGGTGGTAGTAGGGCTGAGGTGCGACCGGGGGGGCGTAAGCGGGAGTCGCATGACCGAAACACTGAGGTGGACATGAGGGTCCATGGGAAGGGTGGTGATGTGTCATGGGAGCATACGAGTTGGTCGCTCCAGACTGTGAGGTAGCCTGCGAAAGGTCAGGGCCAGGGGTAGGACATGCTATGGAAAATGGTTGAGGATGCGAAGAGACACGGCCAATGATGCCGTTGGCAGCGTGGGATGCCCCCGGCGCATCGTGCGGGGAGGAATCGCCGCGAGGGGCGTCAGGTATAATGGTGTAGAGATAACCCGACTGGGCGTAAATGAGGTCGAATTGTTGGGCCTTAAGGATGGCCTCTTCTTCAGACTGGGGTCTTTTGGATGCCACATCCTTAGCAATGGCAGGAAGAAGGGATTTGAGGAACCAATCTAGGAAGATACGGTCGACTAATTTGATCTTGCATAAGCTACGGCGTCGACGCCACTCAAGAATGTGGTCCGTGATGTGGGTAGCCATGTTTTGTATGCATGATAGGAGGATCTCAACGCCCGCGTCATAGTGGACAGGCAACTGGAAGAACTGCAGGAAGGTTGAGGCAAGGGAAGCAAAGGTGTTATGGGTTCCGTGGGGTTGCTCGATATACCACTTGGCTGCAGAGCTAGTGAAGGTGCGCTGTAAGAGACGGAGGTGAATAGAGTCGTCCACTATGGAGTTGGAGGAACACCATAGATGGAAGGACATAATGTGGTTTTGTGGTTCCTCACCTGCCTTGCCCTCGAACTTAGGGATGTCAGAGGGGCGCTTGGTGGGCATGTGAGGCCATGCAGGGTCGTGTCAGATAGGGTCGTTGGTCAATCTGGCTAGGTCAGGCAGGTTGAGGCTAGCCATGAATGGCAAACTGGAAGAAGGATGTGACACAGTAGTGGGTTGGACCAAGTTGGGGCCAATGCCCCCAAGTGGAGGGGTAGTGTTAGGGAGATTGCCCCCAAGTGGGGGAACTAAGGTGGTATGGGATGGTCCTACACCGCCATGGGTAGTGTGAGCCACTGATGGAGTGGGAATAGGTATTCCTACTGCGGGAATAGGTGCCGTGAGTGGAATGGTAGATGGGGGCCCCATGGAGGGCGTACCCAAGGCAGGTGTGGTAACTGGTGTAGTGGTGGATGTGCCACCAATGGTCCCTACCAAGATGGGAGTGGAAGTTACGCCAGCCATGGGGCTAGTATGGGCAGTATAAATGGGGTTTTCAGACTCTGGCTCAGAATCAGAGGTAAAATAAGGGGCGTCAATATCTGGTGACAGAGTCCTATGTCACTGACGAGTGGAGTCAAGTGAGAAGGCTCGAGATCTATGATAAGTGGTATCAAGTGAGGATGATCTGTGTCGATGATGGGTGGTGTCAAGTGAACCGTGCTATGAGGGCTCGCCCCTAAGGTGCCGAGAATGTCTCAGGGACTCAATGGTGATAGATGGTGTCAAATATCTGTGGGTTGAGGTGAGTAAAAAACAGCTCAAAAAACCTAATGCAACCGAGTGTGCAGAAGGAGAGCTCAAAAAATAGGGCACTCAGGCCAACAACCAACTCAAAACACCCACTGTAACAGCGTGCTACAATAGGCGGAGTGTCAACAGAAATGGTCAAAATACCAACAAGCAGCAGGTTGTCTACAAAATAAAAAATGGTGGACTCACTTAGACCAAAAGGAGGTAAGGGAGCATGCAAACACCTAACTAAAAGTATTCTGACTCAACTAGACATATCCTCTGCAAGGTGATGAAATCCAAGTCAAACAATATGAATAGGAAATCCAAGTGGCTAAGATATCCCCCTACCGGGAGGGACACCGGGTAGTCAATCCTAGAAGAATGGCAACTAAGATACCTCGTTCATGACACGTCCAGAAAGGTGAATCTGCCATTTGGTCCTTTTACCGCAATACCCCTATACAGGGATATCCTGAGAACTGCGAAAGGTATCCCTTCAGTTACTGAATGGAGTGTGGTATTCCACTCAGGCCTTCGGAACCAGTCTCGCGACTTCAACCCTCCTAAGGGAGAGGCCCTCTGGTAAACTGGTTGTGACCGTGCCAAAAAGTACTAGGGGATTTTGGTTCCCTAATTGGACAACAACTATGTCTCAAGTGTAAGTAACCGAGGGGTGTTATTGGAAGCCTATCCCCCCGATCCTACCTAACTACAAAGATTCTTTTGTGTTCCCCAAGTGGGGTTAGAATATTGGTTGAGTTAAGTAGTTTTTTAAGGCTCACTTGAATTAGGTGACAGAGTGTGTGCTCGTGAGGTGATGAACCCAAAATAGAAGCGCCACACAAGGGGGCAACTTTCTAACTAACAATAATACTGAATTCACAACTTTAACATGCAAAATTTTTTGAAGTAAAATGTTGAAATTTTAAACATATTTTGTAAAAGGGAACAGAAATGATGTTGCAGAAAAGGCTGTAGGGAAGTAGGGCTGCAGGTGGAACAGATGGCTGTGCAGATGCAGAAAATATTACAGCAAAGGGGCTGGGTTCAAGAACAGGACCGCGGGTCTGTGGCGAAATAGTGTGGTTGGACCGCGGGTTTGAGGGAAACAGGCGCGGACAGGTCGCGGCTTTCTGGACGAAAAAGGCAGTCGGACCACAGGAAATAGGGAAAAAAGCACAGTCGAATTGCGGGAAAAGGGCAGACAGGCGCGGTCGGGTCACAGCAAAGAGGCTGAAAGGCGCGATCGGGACGCGGGAAAATGGCCGACAGGCGCAGACAGATCGCAGCAAACAAGCTGATTGGCCACGATCGGATCGCAGGTAACAGACTTGAATCCGTAGGCAGGGCGCCGAAAACAGTCTGAGAGCCACGGTCGGATCGCAGGTAAAGGCCTGAAAGACGCGGTCGGGACGCGATTGCAGAGGGAAAAAAAATGCGGTTTACGGCGGCCGAAAGGGACAGCCGAAAGGAAAAAACGAGAAATTATTGTAGAAAACTAAATAAGCAGCGGAGTCGCCAAAACTGTGGCTAGGGTTTTACCCCTAGCTTGTGCGAATGAGAACCTACTAAGGAGAAGGGACTCCTTAGTAGCAGTTCAATATGTGTAAATTAAAAAGCTAAAAAAGAAACTCTAACATGTGCATAAAACAGAAAAACAAAATGTAAATAATGGTTTTGGTATTAATATTACCTCCAATGTGAAGGTTGGTGAATCCCGTTGCGGTGATCCAAGAGGGTTGCTCCGATCTCCAACTTGCTCGATCTCTTTCTCCAATGGTGGAAATGGGCCAAAAGGGGCTCTCAAGGTGAAAGTAGCTCAAGGGTGAGCTAGGGTTTCAAGAGCTATTTTGGCAGAGTAAGGGTGCTTATGATTGTGGATGTGAAATAAGGGGTCTCCATCACTTAATTATAGTTTTTCAGTGGTGGAGTGCTGGCCCATGGTTTTGGAAACCATATGGTTTAGGGCAGCTGTATAGGGTTTTTTCCTCCTTTTCCTCATTATTTTATTTTTTCTTCCGTTTTTAGGGGATTTTTGCTATTTTAGAGGAATTTTGGATATTTTTGGAGGAAAAAGAGGTTTTATGGCCTTTTGGAGGCCTTTTAGTGGGATTTTCAGGGTTTTCAAGGGAAATATGGTAGAAAAATGGACAAATGAGCCATGTAGTGGGGTAGATGAGGTAGTGAACACTTTTTGGGTGTTAACAGCGACAGTCCATATGATTGCCTCATTTGATTATGAGCCTAAGGGTAAACAAGTTGTTGAGTCCACCTTGTTGAGTTCACACGAAGCATTGTATGACACCATTCAAACCGTTTCCGATGATCACACGGATGACCTTCATCTAGTGGCTTCGGATCCTTACCATTTACCGTACTGGTTAGAGCCTTCTCTTCCCATTCTAGATTATCTCTCTGAGACGTTCCCTTCCAATGAGTCCATTATGGAGATCATGAATACGGACGAGTCCATTTTGGAGGATCACCATCATAGATCCATGTTCCTCCCCAACACTAGTTCGGTTAGCCATGATTTTGCATCCTTGTTTCCTACTGATATTGTCAACGTACCCCAAAGTCCTATATTGTTGCAAGATACAGGTTTTGAAGGAAACCTTTGCAACATTACTCAGATGAATCCGATTCACATATCAGCCAAGCCTGATACTATCGAGCATGTTCATGTTGGGCATAACTGCTCGACAGATGAATCTGAAGCTTATAAGGCACTTTTCAAAGAATTGTGTGATATTTTTGCTTGGTCTTATGAAGAGATGCCGGGGATTGACCCATCCATTGTGGTCCATGATATTAAAACCTATCCCACAGCTAAATCTGTCAGGAAAAAACTAAGGCAAGTCCATCCTCGGAAGGCCGCAGCTATTAAAGCTTAAATTGAGAAACTTCTTAAGGTTGGGTTTAATTATCCTGTACCCCTGACGGAATGGGTATCGAACGTTGTCCCTATCAATAAAAAGTAGGGCACCATTAGAGTCTATATCAAATTTAGGGATTTGAGTAAAGCTTGTCCTAAGGACAACTTTCTTACTCCGCACATCGATCAGATTATCGACAACTGTGCTGGAAGTGTCATCTTTTCATTTATGGGTGGATTCTCTGTCTATAATTAGATTGAGATATTACCCTCCGATCAGCATAAGATGGAATTTATTTGCCCATGGGGAACCTTTGCATATAAGAAGTTACCTTTTGGCTTGAAAAATGATGGAACCACATTCCAGTGCGCAATGTCCTATGCGTTTCACGATATTAAACATATTGTTGAACCGTACCTTGACGACCTCCCTGCTCATTCACAGTGACGAGAGGACCACCGTGGTCATATCAGAGAGATATTCCTGAGATGTCGTCATTATAATATATGACTCAATCCGCATAAATGTGTTTTTTGCGTTGAGACGGGACGTCTACTAGGTTTTGTGGTATCCAAAGATGGCATCCAGATCGATCCTTTAAAAATTGCCGCCATTTTAGATCTACCAGCCCCAATTAATCTCCTGGAACTCCAAAGTTTGCAAGGGAAGGAAAACTTTCTCCGCCTTTTCGTGTGCAATTTCGCAGAGAAAATGCACGGTTATATGCATCTCCTCAAGAAGAACACTCCATTCTTCTGGGATGACCAGGCCCAATGCGCCTTTGATAATCTTAAGCACGCTCTGACTCATTCACCCGTGATACACCCCCCAGATTATTCAAAGGACTTTCTCTTGTATATTGCTGCCTCTGCTACTACCATCGCTATGGTTTTAGTGTAGGAAAATCTCCACGGTTAGGAGCACGTGATTTATTATGGTAGTAATAATCTCATGGATTTTGAAACTCACTATTCACATGTGGAAAAGTTAGCATTGGCCATGGTCATTGCTATACAAAAGTTTTGTCACTACATTCTGCTCCGCACTACCACTGTATTGGCAGACCAAAACTCGATGTATTACATCCTGACTCGTCAGGTGCTCGGGGGAAAATACTCCCGCTGGATAGTCATACTTCAGGAGTTTGATCTGGGATTTTCCAAAGCCACGTCAAAGAAATCCTTGGTCTTTGCAGAGCTTATGTGTGATCTTCCCTGTGCTTCAACGAAATTTGAGCCCAGTGATTCATTCCTGGATGAATTCCTGTTCCTAATAAGCACTACTGATCCTTGGTATGGAGATTTTCTTATTTATCTCAAAACACAACGATTTCAGCCACATTTATCCCATGATGATCGCCTCCGTATCCGTCACCATGCGAAATACTATCTCATCCTGAATGATACCTTGTATAGATGTGGGATTGACTCAATTCTCCTGTGATGCCTCACCCATGAGGAGGCTGAACATGTGTCGAATGATTGCCACTCAGGAGCATGTGGCGGTTATTTATTTGGGATTGCTACAACCCAGAAAATCCTTCACGCTGTCTATTTCTGGCCTTCTGTCTTCAAAGACTGTCATGAGGTTGTTAAGAAATGCCCACCTTGTTAACACTTTTATCCTAAAAAGCACACCCATCCTGCTCTGCTACACCCCGTCATTACCATTGGCCCATTTGCCAAATGGGGGATTGACTTCATGCATTGTATGCCTACCTCAGCTGGGGGGCATGGTTGCACCATCGTAGCCGTTGATTATTTCACAAAATGGGCTGAGGCCATGCCTACATATGCAGAAGATGGTAAGACTGCCGCTCTCTTCTTGTTCAATCATATCATAGCTAGATTTGGAGTCCTGCAGTCCATCGTTACTGATCACGGATCCCATTTCCGTAATCAAGTGATGGAGGAACTAAGTGCCAAGCTAGGTTTTCACCATGAAAACTCTACACCATATTATCCACAAGCTAATGGTCAGGTAGAGGCCATTAACAAAGTTTTGAAAACTATGCTTTGTCGGATGGTTGGGGATCATAAATCCAACTGGAACCACATTCTTTTCTCCTCTCTTTGGGCTTATCGAACTTCTATGAAAACAACCACTGGTTTAATGCCATTCTAGCTTGTCTATGGACTCAAAGCTGTCTTACCGATTCAATGTCAGATTCCATCTTTACAACTTGTCGTTGAACTTCTCCCAGACACTTCCGCAGAGGAAGAAATATTTTTGTACTTGAATAACCTTGACGAGAATCGGAGAGATGCTACCTTAGCTAATGAGGCACATAAGAAACATGTCAAGGCGCAGTATGATAAATCCGTCCAACCTCGTGTCTTTAACGAGGGTGACCTAGTCTTGACTTATGATCAGAGATATGACAAACTAGGGAAGGGTAAGTTCGAGTCCATGTGGTATGGACCTTTTGTCATTTCTAAGGTTTTAGAGAAAGGAGCCTACGAGCTCGTTGATTATGATGGAATCTCTTTAGGGCAACCTCGCAATGGGTTTTACCTGAAAAGGTACTATGCCTAGGTCTTTCTTGGATAGTATCTTGTATATATGTATATTGATTGACTTTCAGTGTGGTTTTAGTATTTTCAAGATGGTTTTGAGTTTAGTGTCTGCATCTGTTTATACCATGTTTTGGTCATGCAGATGGCTTTCTATGGCTTCGCGGATGGTGCTTGCCGCCACACTGTGAATATCGCCTCGGCTGCTTGGGTCCTCTATTCCCCACTTGAAGATTTGGTCAGTTCAGGAGTGGTTTGTATAGGTCCCGCTACTAATAACATCGTCGAGTATGAAGTAGTCATCAGTCTTCTGACTGAAGCTGCCTCCTAGGATGTTCGTGATCTAGTAGTATTGATGGACTCACAACTCCTAGTTTGCCATTTAAACCATGTTTACACAATTAGAAACCCTGTGCTCCTCCACCTTTTTTGGAGAGTACATTTGCTATAAAGATCATTTGAAACCATCACTTATAGGGATATCCCTAGGGAACATAATGTAGTTGTTGACTCATTAGCTAATTACATCCTAGATTGGCATATTTCCCATTCATGACATTGAAATCAAACATGGTACATTGTAAATAAACATTTAAAGACACATAGAACTCATATAAAATACATTTCCCATTTGAGACATATAAACACCATGTAAAAGTCTATATATATATATATATATATATATATATATATACGAAAAGTTTACAAAAAATAGGTCCCAAGACCTCATCTAAAGCACATAGGATTTCAGGCAAAATCATCATATAAAATCCTGAAGCTGTCAGCTGTTAGTACATATCTCATACACTAGTGGTGCTCGTGAAAGCACATCACTGCTCAAGCTACTCTACGTAGCAGCCTACTGAATCGACCCGGTACTCCCGCTATGGATCTCTGATATCTCATCAGGAGATCATCAATGGCAGCATCTGGGATATCCAAGGTCAACCTCTCCAGGTTTTCCTCTAGCTCCCCGGTGATATCATCACCCTGTGGTACAAAGCGGGCTCCAACTTGCCTGTCCAATGGAGAAGCTCCTCCAAGTCGCGCTGCTCCAACATCTGCATGAGAATATACAGGTCTTGTCACTTAACATAAAAATATAAAACATTAAAAAACATAAAAACATTTCATCCATTTTAGGGTTTCTTGCTTCTTACCGATGTCACCCCACTGTCCGCTAGGTGGGAGTGGTAGGTCAGGATCTCCAGTGAAGTCCATACCTACGTAAGCATAATCCTCAACCATGAGGATCTGATCTCGGAGCCATCTGAAGAATGGGTCACCGAACTTCACCCTTCCCATACCTGCTCCTATATGAGCCATGACCTGGACCCACCTCAGCATACGGGGGTCCCGCGCTCTCAGACTTTAGAAGACCACCTAAGGTCTCATCTGTGGAACCCGCTCAAAGAAGAAGTAGGATAAAATGGAGCCAAAGCCAAACTGCTTTAGCTCTCCCTGTCGACACTTAATCAGCTAATATTTGAATATGGCAAGCATGGCTTCCACCCAGTTGAATACCGTGGGTGCCATGGCCTCTATGGAATACAACATGTGTGCCCTAGAATCCTGGTGCACACCTTGGCTCCCAGCCGCCCTCTGCATAGTAAATAGGACAGTTTGTAGGGGCCCATCCATCACTGCTCTGATGGGGATTTTCTTCCCCGATGTCCTCATCTGTGGAACATAGTGATGATCTATAAGCTCTCGAGTGGTAATATCCCCTCCACGGGAACCTGTCAGTGAGATGGGGGCACCCCGTCTCAAGAGACCAGTCAAGAAATAGATGTCCTCTACTTCCATTGTAAGAATATGGCGCCCCACCTCGAAGTACTGCTGCTCTGGATTCCACATCCGCAGTATGTGTTCCAGTAACCGCTCGTGTGACACCATGCTTGGGGTCCGGAAGAACTTCGGTAGCCCATAATCCCGTAATGCGGCAATACAACCAACATTTCTCTCAGCAAAATCATCATCATTGTCATTTGTTCTTTCTTTCCATATCACCATGTTTTGAGCAACCAAGACTTGTCAAAAACAATCATAGCATGCATTAGAATCATCCCTAATCATTAAAAATCAAAAGAATGACTTATTTTTGCTCATGCTATTAGTTTAAAATCTCAATGGCTGGCACTGTCTGTACACCATTGGAGACAGGTAGTGGCACTGCCTGTCAACTATGTTATAGGTGCAGTTCTTGGGTGGTACCACGTATCCTGCAAGGGGTAGGCACGGTGCCCTCTTTTAAGGTGTTAGGGCTTGTCATATGAGGCCAAAACCCCACCAAAACTCAAAATAAACATTATGAAATGAAAGAATAGGGTTTTAGCTATTACCTGCAACTGACGATTCTCAAAACGGACGGTGGGAACTCCTGGTATCAGCTCCTGAAGATTTGGCTAAGAAAGTGCTCCAAGTGCTCTCTGCTATGGGTAAATAGTGAAATGATTTGATTTTTTACTATTTACATAACTTATATAGGCATTTTTGGGTCGTAATCACTTAATGCTAATTATAAATGCATTTAACACTTGTTTTTGAGCCAATTGCAGGATAAGAGAACTATAGAAAAAGCTTTGGAAGTTTGTTTACGACTTTTTCGCAATTTCATAAAATGGAAAAGGTCGATGAGCGTTTATTACGACACTTTGGTCACGTTCTTTAAACCTAGTATCAAAGGTCCGAGTCCATTTCATTTTCTTTCCAGGCTCGTAAAAAGTTGACATTGTGTAAAGAAGCATCATGGAGTCTTCTTTTCACCTCCTTTTCAGGCTCCTTAAACACGAAAAGATCGTCGAGTCCGTTTTTGATTCTTTCCAGGCTCGTAAAAAGTGACATTGTGTAAAGAAACCTCATGGAGTTCTCTTTAAACTCTTTTTAGACTCCCTAAATACGAAAAGATTGTTGAGCGATCTTGTCTTCTTCACACTCGTTAAAGTATTTGAAGAGTCGTCCGTCTGACGGTAGGTTATCTATTTTTCGGTTCGGATAGGACTATTTACGAAGGAACACTCCAGCCAATCATGACTGGAAGAGTTCCCTAAGGTATGATTTTATAGTTTTTCGGGCCTTAGGGACTAAATCATACGAAAAAGGACCCCTCTGGAGTCTTCTTCCGTAATCGTTCAGACTCTCTAAACATGAACGATACCGAGTTTTCTTTCAGTGGACTCGTTAAATTAAACATTGAGAGACCAGTTTTGGGAACGAACCCCTCCTCTCTCAGGTTCGTAAAACATATGAGTCTAGACTTGTCTTCCAACAAGCTATATCGAGTGTTTGTTACCCTCTTTGAACTCATAAAACCAAAAAGAGGCACTCATCGACCATGATGGGGGAAATGGGAAGGGAATCATTTTGCAAATAATGGAAGTTGTTTGTCATTACCTTTGAACATGGCACTTGTCTGCACATCATGTCAGTCAATTAAGTATTCAGCTGATCTTTGCGACGATCCACTTTCATGAGTCATGTCACTCCTTTGAGTCTTTCAAAAGAATGCATTGTCCACTATCGCACTGTGTGTTTGTCCCATTCAGTCATGCTGCCAAGTCTTTTGTCGTGCCGCCCCATGTTCAAAGGGGATTTGAAGAAGTTTTACCTCTGCAGTCCACGTAGTCTTTATGCCAGTATTTTTGAGTCAGTCTTACGGTTACTACATTCACATCATTCAAGAACTATGTTCCAAGTTTCGTGTCATCGATGTGGGACTCATCATGGCCCTCCTTTGATGAGACTTTTTTCCCGTCGACATCAGCTCATCATCTGGGAAATAGTCTTAGAAACAATATTTGGTACCTTGAGATCTGTATGCCTTAATGACAGGTTCTCTTGCTCTCGACATAGGTTCACATCATTGACCTTTGATCGATAGAATTGACTGTGTGTTCGACATCATGACATCTATTCGCACTCAGTAGATTGTACTAGGGTACCTTGGGAATCATTGACATCAATGGTGATCTACCTCACACTTGTTAAAAGTTCACATCATTAGCCGGTAATCAAGTGGTTTCTACCATGTTCGACTTCAAATCATTGTAATCACATGGATAGAATCGTACTTTGTGGAAGATGAGACGAAGACCCTGGGTGTTTGTTTAAAGCGCTCATTGCTTTTCCCCAGGTTGCGATGGAGTTTTGTATATCTAGCATGGATCCACATTTGTATGGTCGTGGCTATGCTCAAATTTGCGTCTGTATGACATAGATCTACATTGTATGTCTGGTAGCTATGTCCAAGTTTGAGTCCTCTATCACATGGATCTACGTTGTATTCTAGTAGCCATGCTTGTTTATTCCCCTCATGGATCTGCCTTGTATTGGTTTGCAGCCATGAGTTGGTTACTTGTGTCTATGAGTCAAATACTGATGTACTACGGATGCCTACTTGACAACATACTCCGATCGAGCCGACATTTTCACCTCGTAGCAACGACTTGTTCTCTCAAAGCTCTCGTTTATCGTATCCCTCTAAGACTCATGCTTTGGGGGGCATCCTATTATACCAAAATCCTGTCACCATCATGTGATAAGACTCTTAACATACCTACTTGCCTTGAATCCCAACACTTGGAGTGGAAACTCATACTATTTTGTCAATCTTTCACAAAAATTCTCAACACCGTGCCTTCCCCTTTGTCCAAGAGTGGTACCTTGCTTGCATCGCCTATCCCTTGTTATCCACAAGCGATGCCACCGCTTATGTCCCTTATTCCATAAGCGTTTCTTACCTGAACCGCTCTGTCATTGAAGGAGAAAAGCGGTACCCTGGGTAAAATGGGAAAAAGAGAAGATTCTCGAGGATTCTAGATCATGAGCCTCATGTCCTCCCTTATCCCTATCATTGTGGGTTAGTTGAGCTCGAGATCCCTCATCCTAGGATCTTAGAGGCCACCTCGTCCACAAATCTCTCAACCATCCCTATCCATTCAGCCTTATAAATACAAGCTCATGTCCATGGTTGAGAGGGAGGACTCTTAAGGTATTGTTATGCTGTTGGATTGATTACTTGGCCCAAGCCATTGAAGAGCATAAAGAGTAAAAGTTGGAGCTTACGGGGATGAGAATGTTTGGTTTCATGGAGATGCATGTCAACACTAAGGCTTAATTGGTTGTAAACTTCTCCATTTTATCTTAATGCAAAGCTGATTTCCGTCCCACATTACTGTTGTTGTTTGATTTCACATGTATGTTGTTAAATTCCTTAGTCACTAACATGGATCAGTAGATTATATTCTGGAAGCTTTGATGTGTTTGTGTGTTTAATTTGATTGCAGGTACACATGGTTACTATCGAAGCATCACATTCCAGGTATCTACGACGTCCAGGGAGGGTCTTCAACCTTTGTCCTTCATTTGTTCTGGATCTGAACCATTCAGACCAGTGGAACACCTTACTGTCTGTAGAAGGTGAAATATTCCAGCTAACAAAACGCTCTCTAGTCTTTCAATGGTCAGATCAATTTCATAAGGAGATTCATCCCAAATTTAGCAGAATTAATGAAACCTCTACAAAAGTTATTAAAGAAAGATGCTAAGTTTGAGTGGACGGATGAAGGGAAAAATGCTTTGAAGTCTATCAAAGATTCCATATCCATGTCCCCGGTTATTATCAGCCCGGATTATTCCAAGGAATTTTAGATAATTTCCTTTGCCTCAGAAGACACCATTGATGGTGTTTTTCTTCAAAAGAATAAGGAGGGACAAGACAAACCTATAGCCTTTATGAGTGGAGCCTTGCAACATTCAGAGTTGAAGTATACCACCATGGAGAAACATGCTTATGCTCTTGTCAAGTCCCTTAAACATTTTAGAACTTATGTAGGTTACTCCAAAATCATTGGGTATGTACCCCATGTGGCTGTCAAGGATATCATGTCTCAACAAGATTGTCTAGGAATCAGGGGTAAGTGGGTTTCAAAGATTCAAGAATATGATTTAGAGATAAAACATACTAAGTTAATCAAGGGGCAAGGTCTTGCAAATATGTTGACCCAAGGAAATGGAAATGCCTTAGGAATAATCTGCCAGAACAGTGATTTAGAACAAAGCGTATCAAACGAGCTTCAGAGATTAGAGCAGCACCCTTGGTATACCGACATCATATTTTTCCTCCGCAACCTTACATGCCCTGAGCACTTACTTGGCCATAAAACAAGAGCATTAAGGTTAAAAGCAACTAAGTATTGTTTAACAAAAGATTGTTTGGGTTGGAGAAACCCCGATGGTTTAATAGTTATATGTGTCGATGAAGCTGAGTCCAAAAAACTCATGGTTGAGTTCCATTCAGGATTTTGTGGTGGACATTTTGCAGCAAGAACAACCGCCCATAAAATCCTTAGAGTAGGCTACTATTGGCCGAACCTATTTTCAGATGTGCACAAGTCTATGAGAGTTTTCCCCCAGTGTCTTTTATTCACTGGAAAGCAACAAATGAAGGCCTTGCCTTTAAATCCAATAGTAGTCCAAGCCCCTTTCCAGTAGTGGGGGCTTTATTTCATCGATAAGTTCAAACATAACTCGAGCAATGGTTACTATTGGATCCTTACCGCCACTGATTATTTCACCAAGTGGGTAGAGGCGATACCCACCAAGAAGGAAACCGATACTGTAGTCATGGATTTATTAGAAGAGAAGATTATCACAAGATTCAGTGTGCTAGCCAGAATCATCATAGATAATGGCCCGTTCTTTGTTTCCTCCGAGATGTCATCCTTCTGTTTCAAGTACAGCATTGTCCTATCCCATTCATCCAATTATTATCTCCAAGGAAATGGTTTACCTGAGTCAAGTAACAAGAACTTAATGACCATAATCAAGAAAATTGTGGGTGACAATAAGAAGGCTTGGGATAGCAAGATCAAATTTTCATTATGGGCCGATAGAATCACAAAGAAAAGTTCAACCGGGAGGATCCCTTTTGAACTTGTCTATGGCCTAGATGTCACCTTACTAGTCCATTTAAAGTTTCCAGTGTATCATCTTCTCTAGACCTTCAACTCAAATCAGGAGGCCATTCAGAACAGAATAGACCAGTTGATTGAGTTAGATGAGAGTAGAAGAAATTCCCTTGACCAAAGTATCATAAATCGAGACAAGGTCAAGAGAACCTTTGATAGATCTACCCAGCTGGGATCCTTTCAAGTAGATGACATAGTCTTGCATTGGAACAAACGACGAGAGAAACCTGGGAAACATGGAAAGTTCGACAGCTTATGGTTGGGGCCGTACATCATTGATGAAGTAGCAGGAACGAATTCTTTCTATATAAATGACCTAGAAGGAGAAAGGTTGAGCCCACCAGTGAATGGTTTCCTCTTCAAGATGTTCTTTGCCGCGACAGTTTGATGCCTTTATTGGCATTGGTGGTTTCAGGACCAATTTCTAAACCTTGCCCTGCATGTATTTTTAAATTTTATGTATCATATTGTTGTATTATAGATATTGTTGTATTATAGTTGTTTTGTACCATGTTTGAAAATTTTCTTTTGTATATTAGTTTTGTAAAATATTTCATTTTTGTACATCATAGACTAATTATGTACAATAGTTTGCTTTTATAGTTGATTTTTTATACATACATGTTATTGACAAACTTTAATTGCTATGCAGGACCCATAGATTCCAGAGTTCTCACATCCTCTTCTTTAAATTAGAAGATTAGTCAGAGAATGTGTCCCTAGATGGAGCCAGAATGTTACCACCTAAGTTGTACTTAGTGTTTTTTTATCAAGTGAGCCTGGTGAACCGGACAAAGATTCTTTGTTCGAACTTCAGAAGACCTTCGGAAGTACTTATGGGAAGTGCTTATTGTACTATATCACATGTTCATGCCCCATGGGGGAATTGTAATAAATGTTCTAGCATGATAGTGTCTGTAAAAGACTCGGTCTCTTAGACTTTATTTGTCAATCCGATCAGCCCAGGTTGTTTTTTCCCTTGGTTATTATTGATTGTTGAATAAACGACTGATAATTTCTGAGTTTTTCACTCCATACCTCTGAAGTTGGGGTGGTCGGCTTCGCATTTAGGCCTATTGAGGTTATTAGAGTCTATGTGTCAATGTATAAACATGCTAGGCATCATGGTCGAGTCATATGAACATGTCTAAGTCCCCTAGGTTTTTTCATTTTTTTTTAATTTTTTAATTTTTTCAGTGTTTTCTATTAAAATTTAATTTTTCCAAAACTTAGGCTATTTTTTAATAATTTAATTGGAAAAATTGGTTTTGTAATAAAAGTGGGCCAAATAATCAGTTTCAGTCATGTAGGTGCTCATTTTCAAGCTAAGAGCACCATGTAAACCCATGGACCCACTTTTTTCATGTTTTGAGTGATTTTCCATCACTCAGGTCAAGAAACCCCAAAAAATCAATTATTGATTATTTTAATTAATAAATTGATGAATAATGGAGCAAATCCAAAATCCTAGATTAGTGGATTCTCAGCCAATTTGATTGAAATCAGTCAGATCTAAACCAGATTGACTGGATCTAACAAATCCTTGACTGAAGGAGGTGATCTGGATAGATCTAGAGTTGATCTTCAGCGTCCTTTATGGGGAATTGTGCCCTCTCTCTCTCCTCCACATGTGTGGGCTCCCCTGGAAGCTCTGTGGATTGATGTGTCAGTCTATGGGTTGATGTGTCAGCTCAATCAGCCCCCCGTTTGACAAGTAGGCTCAGTTCAGCTTTAGATTGGCATTGATGGTCTCTCCTTCAGCCGCAGTGGTCTGTCTCCTCGGGATTTGCGCCCCCCTAGGCTAGATCTCCTATTTTTTGTATATATAAAGCTCAGGCTGCCTCTTCCAAGCTAGTTAGAGTTGGATTGAGGAGATATTGCTGTTGTAATACTGTTTAATATCTTTTGCTATTGGAATAAAGTGAAGCTTTGGAGGCCAAATCTGTGTAATGCTTTTATATGTGTGGATTTAACATTGTCTTGCAGCTTTTTACCATTGGCTTTCTCTCAATTTCTGCATCTGAATCCTGTCTAGATTAATGATTCCACTGAATCAATAGGAGTATAGCTGGGCAAGTAATATTACTTGCTTTTCAATATCTCATAGTATATATGCTTAAAGATTCAGATCGTACATGTTTAAATAAGTTTATTTGCATGTAATCCCTCTCTTTCTTCATATATTTCTGTCCAGATCTCACAAGGTTTTGTGCAGGATTGTTTGTTAGTTTTCAGGTAACAAGGGTTGGATGAACTGAGGATCTAGCTTGAATCCACTGGGAATTCGAATATTTTGTGAAGGCATTGCCTCTCGACATTCCACTAACTATTCTTCTTTGCAGATCCATTCCCCAGCAACAAGCGCTCTTCCTTTCCTCTTCCTCCAAATTTATTCAAAAACAGTTCGGTTACTTGTTTTGCAGCTTTAAATTTGTTTAGATCTATCAATTTCAAAGTTCATCTTACATATATATTGCTGCCTTAAATCTCATAAAACTATATCTCATTCCTAAAGAGTTTTTTACAAGCATTCTAGATCTAGTTTTAGGGAAAATTGTCATTTTTCAAGGCTGTGAAAGTAGATCTAAAGATTGTTGAATGCAGGGTTGTTTCCTTAGAATCTAAAAAGTTATATTCAGAAATTTAAGTGCTTCATATTGGCTTCCCCAAAGTAGGCCAATATCCCAAGGAAATCTTGCTTTCCTTGGTTCTTTTTTCGCTTATTTAAAAACTAGTTTTAACTTAGATTTTTTGGGTAAAAAGTTTGTTCATCCAAAAGTACTTTCAAAGTACTTTTGGGCATATTTAAATATGATAAGATTGTTGGAATTTATTAGGTGTAACATAAAAGAGGAGGAGGCGCTGTCTGGAAAGCATTTTTGGACCATTCAAAACCCCCCAGGGGGTCTCCGTCTTCCAAAAATTTCAAAATTTTTGCAATTTGTAAACCTTTGGTCTCATTCCATATAAGGACCAAGTGGATTAATTTCAGTTTGCTGATATTGTAATTACTGCTAATAAAAATAAAAATCTTTTCGAATAGGCTCTTTCACCATCCCCCCTGGGGGAATTTGCGTCTGTGTCATTTTTTACTTTTTGTTCATCTTTTTTCAATCTAGTGTAGTTCTAATCTGTAGGGTAGTATAATTTGACTTATAATAATTTCCATATTCCATATATGGTGGTTTCAAAGTAATTTTAATACTTAGCCCACGAGCCTCCTTTTGAGTCGAAAGGTGAAGAAAGGGTCATGGTAGTCTAATTAGAAAATTGTGGTTTGCTTATCTATTTATGCTTCATCTGCTATCATCATTTGTTTTAGTAATCATAATAAAATCAACCCCTCCTTGATTCCCTGATTGAGGTCCACTTGGACCGAAAGAGGTTCCTGGAGGGTTTTCTTTTTAACAAGAACACCTCTTTTAAAATTTACTAAAAATAACAAAGACTCTGGTGTGTATGCTTTGTACTTGGCTGGGGTTTGTCCGATCAGTCAAGTTGCATCAAAAGCACTTGAGTGACTATAATAATTAGGATTCACTCTCCCCAAATTGACAAACCATTAGGCGAAAATCCAACGCCTCGATCAAACCATTACGGTGGCAAAATACCCAAAGGAAGCGGGAACTCCTGAAAAGTGACCTTAGGGCGCTGATCTCTGTTACACCTTCGGGTGCATTATGAACAACAGCCTCAGAGACTCCATTCAACCCACATATTCCTTGCGAGTAGCCGTGATGGTTTAGTTTTGGACAGACTTCAAGTACCCCGTGGGTATATCTGGAGTCCCCTCACCTAAGTTAAATTACTCATCTTCTTACATTAACTTAAAATCAACCAAGATACAATTGCACAACATTCATTCCAGCACTTGCAAGCACTCTTAATTGTTTTTCGACTCCATTTTGAAGGCACTGGTCAACTGTTTATTTCTTTTAATCTATATGTGATTGGGTGTCATTTTCGTGCTTACTTGTGATTATCTCATCATGTTATTTGTTGTTTACAATTGTTAAATCGAAACTCCTAAAAAACTTACTCTTTAATACCATCATCATACTAAATAATTTTGCCTTAGTAACTTAATAGGGTCTACCCCCCTTGGCTTCGTTAAGAGTTAATCTCATCATGTTATTTGTTGTTTACAATTGTTAAATCGAAACTCCTAAAAAACTTACTCTTTAATACCATCATCATACTAAATAATTTTGCCTTAGTAACTTAATAGGGTCTACCCCCCTTGGCTTCGTTAGGAGTTAAGCCTAAACGGAGGAGTCAAGAACAAGGTGACAACCTTGACTCGAGACTTGCCCCCAAGGACACACTGAGTGGCTTGAAGATTTCTGCCACGTAACCCAGGTGTGTGAAATGCGGAAACAAAAAGAATTTCGGTGCACAAACATGTATTGAAACATTTATTTCCTTTTGTGAAGGAAATAATATGTATTGGGATCGTACATGTCGAATCTGCATTCCCATTGCTTCGTCATATAAGCCTAATAGCTATTTGCGCTTTAAAATTATATGATTTATGCATCCTTATAGTTGCTGAGAATTGTTTAAAAACTGCCAATGGTCTTTAACTTTTTAAAAATTGAAAAAAATGTAACTTATTATTATTCAATATAGAATTAAAGTTACAAAATAGTTTCTTCACATCATCATATTATGTTCATACATAAAACTGAAATGTCTATTTAAATCACTCATTTGTCTTTAGACATCAAAATTTTTCATCCAACCAGAGTAATATCAAGAAAGATATATCAACTATCATGACACTAACTACATCTTACCACTTCAGTTCATAAGAAACAATTATAACAAAAGAAATTCTAAAAAAAGAAGGCAGAACCAAATACCACCAACTATCCTCCTATAAATTCTTCACTCCTATAAGTTCTTCAAAGTGCAGAGAATCGTCCATTACCCCACGAGCAAGAGCAGTTTTAGATAGAACTCTGATATATTATATGAGAAATAGCTTATCAAAAGCGTAACTTTTCTGCAGTGCCCTTACTGCTGTATATTCTGGCATACTGACCTAATTTGTAAAACATATATAACTGGTAAAGATTTTCTTACCCTACTGGTTCGCTTCTCTACTCTGGAGGAGAGGAAAGGCTAATTTGAAGGGCCCTGATTACACCAGTCTCTTTCTTGGTGCCTGAAGGTAGTAGTCACGTGGTTAAATTTTCCATGCCACCTGGAGTCACCAGCGCGTCGCTCGAAAGACACATGCAGTCGAAAGATACATGTAGTCACGTAGGGAATAATGGAGAAGACTAGGGTTCCATTGTTAAACCTGCCTTACTGTCACTTTACCGGCTGGGCTTGTCTCATAACCAATAAAGAGGATACATTGGATTGTGTTACTAATTTTTTTTAGATATTGGAGCAACATAAATTTTTCATTATTAAAAATATTTATTCTAAATCTTTCATTATTAAAATTTTTTATTTTTATACGAAGCTAACTAATAAAACAAAATTTCATATCATTTACAATTAGGATATAAACTGCAATCCACAAAACACCTATTGCTTGAAGTATACACCATACAAGCAAGGAAACAAGGGGCCCCTTTATTACCGCTCCATTCTATTCTATGCAGATCATTTCTATATTTGGTTTTTTCAAGGAGGCATAGAGCGAAGCCTTGCGGGTTTTATCTGCTAACTACCTCCTGGTTTTGTTGTTACCCTAATTTTGTAACTGTTTAGAGGAAATGAAAAGTGCCAGCTTGGTGTGATCGTTGCTCAAAGATTTATATCCTTTACGCTGGAAAAAAATATTACAAAAACATAAAAATCAATAAATATGTATACACTATTAATATTTATAATTAAAACTTTTGAATAATACTGTCCCCTCTCTCATTGTGGCCTTGTTTTATCTGTAAGGATACAATGCTTATTGTTCGAAACAAACTCCAACTTCAGATTTTTTTTAACCTGCGCATTAAATGAAGAACAATGAACAATATGAAGTTTAATATAATAAGGAGCTGCCATACAGGGCAGTGGTTCCTGAGGATAAGTGCCCAGTATAAGCTTGTCATCCCGTCGATGAAATGATCAGTGCCCAGTATAAGCTTTTCATCCTATCGAAATTTTTAGATAATTAAAGAAATTTTATAGATAATGATCTAAATTTTAACCACGAACTGTAAAGTGTTAAATCAATGGTTTTGAAAGATTTGAAGACTTCAGCATTTGGAAATTTACACTCCTAAACGGATGAAATTTTCAGCAAGAAATAACAAATATTTGAGTGCAAGAAATAACAAAGATTTGACAGAAGTGTAGGCAATAAATAGCAAAGATGTGAATTTTCAGCTACCAACGAAAACAAAGTGTGAGATTTTGAGCCACTAACACTAAAAATTCATAATTTGAACAATAATTTAACTGCTCCTTTTCTTGTCACGAACCTTCACAAAACCATTTTGTGGAAATTTCAACTCAAAATGGGCCTCCTAAAAAGAATTAATAAAATAATAGTTAAAATAATAAAATAATATTTATTAATTTTGGAGGAAGAAAAGAAAAAATCTACTTTTTTGTTTGTATTTTTGACATATATCTCCATGTTTTTACTCAATTTCGATCGAGAGAGCTCGTTGGATGCGGAATTAAATTCGGCATCCAACGAGTACCCACTCGGCATACTTCTGATGGACCCGATCGAAATTTGAGTAAAAACACGGGGATATATGTCAAAAATACAAACAAAAAAAGTAGTTTTTTTTTATGATACCTATACCTATCCTCAAATTTATATTAAAAAAGTGTTTAAGACCTATACGGTATTTCAAATTTAAAGCAATTTCATTGGCTAACACATGACATGGAATTTGAATCAAATTTAAAAGGCCCATTTTGAGTTGAAATTTCCTCTAATGCACAAAGCACTCCTCCCTGATGCAAAATGCATCAAATTAAAAAAAAAACAATCGAATCAAAGCTAGAATTCAATCCCATAACTTAGAATGCATAAATAAATAAATCTGTAGAGAAAGAAGTGGAGCATTTATTCACATCTTCCGCTACAAAAAGTACCAGAAAGTATCTCACAAACTTGCAAAAGTAGCCCCTCGCTCTCCTAATGTTGTCCTGGTATTAAATTTTAAAGGCTTGCGGTAGATTTGCACAGAGGCCACATATATAAACTGGAAGCATGGTTCGAAAACACCTTCGAAAACACCAGAAAATTTGTCCATGGGAATATTAAAAGGACTAGGAAATAGTTGGCCAGTTGTTACAATAACTCCTTGTCAGGGAATTTCCATAGCAGAGTTCCCTCAATGCAGATGCTGGTGGCACTTCACATACCAAGAAATGTAGGTTTTTATGGGGCACTCAGTTTAATATCTTGATCCATAATTGATATGACATGGATGGTTGATACATAATTGATACACCTAAGCGGTCTCCTATCTGTGCCTTGAAACCCTAAAATTTGAAAGTGTATCGAAAATAATAAGATGAAGACAGCTCTAGAGAAACCAAGCTCATAACTCTGCCTTGCCTTAAAGTTGCGAGGAAAACTAAAGTATGATACATTTATAGCATTGGTGACATCATCTCGCCGTCGGGTCTTGGGGCATAGAAACCAAGGGTAATGTCACCTTTATCAAACCAATGATAGCTGAAAAAAATGGACAATTAAAATAAATTTAAATAAAAATTGCATTAAAACTTGCTAAACCTTAGTCTAAACTTTCACATTTTTTAAAATTGTCCCAAATTAATATACCTGACTGAATCATATATATCCCCTTGTCGGGGACATAAAAAAAGAATGATCTTTTCTACTTGATATTAAACTAATAATATAGAAGCACCTAGCTTACAAAAGACAATGATTATATTTCGAATATTATTCTACAACATAATTGATTTAATTATTCACAAGTTTAAATTTTATTTTCATCTTTCTAAATTATTAATAAATATTAAAATATTAATCCACAACACAATTATTGATAAATTTAAATTATATGTTTTTAAGATTAATATAAAAATATTAATTCGCAACACAATTCATTTAATTATTGAGATTTTTTTTTAAAATTTGCATTTAATTTTTATTTTTCTAAATAGTTAATAAATATATAATTAAAATAAATTTGTATTGATTATTTTTTAATTATGGTTCATCAACACCACCGTTTACATCCACGAATCCATAAAAATATCTACTATTTATGAATATTTAACAAATCTTTAATGTCCAACATAATATGTTTTGATCTAGATTTAAATATAAGTGGAGAGTATATAACCATATCTCCCAACAACCCAATCTAAAACAAGGTATATGCTCATTATTCATTATAAAACTATATTTAAAAAAAAACTATTAACCTCTTCACCTCCATAAAACCATATTTTAAGGTAACATTAACACTAACATTGGAATCGATATACTTTTTCTTCACTTTTTATCATACCATTGTGTTTGAAGATAAACTCAAATTTAAAAGAAATGTTAGGTATTTCCATGAATCTTACACTTTTGACCTCTCCATGAAAGCATGTTACTCCCAAATTCATCTGCCTCAATATATTATTCAATATTCAATAAACTACGTATATTATTTTATCAATATCATTGAGAAACTATCGAAACGCTCACATAAATAAAATGTTTAAAAATCATTTTCTTATCGAATTATTCCAATGAAATATTTGATATAATAAATACGTAAAGATTCATCTTTTATATAATAAAGGTATATGGATTCATTTTATATATAATAAATCGGTATAGATTTATTTTAAGTTTGGATTTATAATATGGATCATTGCCTAACTCTTTTAGTATTGAGGGTGTTTGATGGTTTTATGATGTTGATATCCTGTAACTTGGGTGGTGGTAGGTTGTTTGGTTAGTTCATATGTTTATCGGTTAACTCCTTACACCTTCAGACTTGACAAATTGCCAGCATGAGGTCAATACGTTATAAGGATTAATCTGTTTGTTTTAGGGGAGGAATAAAAAGCCAGGATCTCAAGACCTAATCCTCAAGATTCAGGTAGAGGTTCATTTAATAGTCCTTGCACTAATTCGACACTTTCTTTGCTTTTGGAGGTTGTGGCTTCACCGGATCTTGTTGAATGTCCCGCACATAATGGTAGCTTCATAGCCACTTCGGGTAACCGCATATCTTTCCCTAATACATCTTTTATCCCCGGTCTAGTGGCTAGTACTACTGAAGCCAAGGCGACTCAACAATTGAGAAGAGGCATGGTTTCTATGGAGGAGGGGTTGTTGGAGATCTTGGGGCGACTTGATAAGAAATGCATCTGAGGAAGGCTTGTCTGCTCAACTTGGCACTTGGAGACAATGTGAAGATGACAGAGGTGTTCACACTATCAGAGTTGGCCCTTGTTAGTCGGTTCGATGGTAGGACTTTGTCAGTCCAACTCTTTAGGGACTGGGCAAATGTCACTTGGACCCCCCTCTTGGGTTATCCCCCTTCATGTTACTCCTTGGCGAAGGGTTGGTTCATCTCTACAAAATTCAGAGGACTCCTAGAATCTCAGGTGTAATAACCCAAAATTTCGTAAAAAATAATTTTTTTTACAGTGACATAAAATGTCGAAAGTTGCAGCTAAGTAATTGCTAATGGTTAGCGGAAAATGAAACAGTTTATAAGAGATCATGGGTTTGTTTCATTAAAAGAATCTGTAAACTAAAGGATGTAATCTTAAACACCTGTGCTAGTACTATTAATGATTTAACAGCTTTAATTTTATCAGAGTAAGAAAAAGACTTGCATTTAGCTGCTGCTAGATATACTGATGATTTACTTTTGTCAAGTAGGTAAGAATTCTTGTTTGAGATCGGGGCTTACTTAGCGTTCTGCTAACTCAATTGGATTGCTGGTTCTTACAGGTTTAGCAGGTTGATTGTTTCAACACCACTGAATGGTCCTGGGGCTAGGTTTTGAGCGGCGTTTTGATGGGGCGTTAGGGTTTTGCTCGGCCAAGCCTCGGCCTGAGTGCAGGTCACATCCTGTCAGTGTACTTGGTGGGTTGTTAGGTCCCCTGTTGTCATCTTCATTACCTCTCATGATGAATCATCTTATACATCACGGTTTACGGTAGCGGTCGAGGTAGGGTTCTTTTCGTTGCTTTGACGGACGCCGGTGGGAGAAGCTGGTGCGACAGAATCTAAGGTTTATATTGCTGGGTGTCTGGATCTGCATGAGATTGGTTCTGATATAATCATCGAATAGGGGGATGGCGGAAACGATCTTGTGGCGGCCGTGGGGGGGCATGAGTTTCCTGCTCAGGATGTTATTTCTCCGGGACTAAGGGAGACTGGTGGTGGCTCGGAACCTTTGGGGGCTAGGGGTGTGTATCGTGGAGCTAATAGGTGCCGTAAGGCCTTTGTCAAGAAGCGGAAGGTGGCATGCTCCTATGCGCTGGGGGAGGACATCAGGTGGTCACAAATAGTGCAGATGGCTTCTTTGACGGTGGTCGGGAAAATCATTGGGAAGAACGTTTCTATACCTGTGATTGAGAATTGGGTGAAAACCTTATGGGATGAACATTTGGGGGAGATTCCTGAGTTGGAGGGTTTAACGAGGGGATGGTTTGCTCTAAATTTCACACAGTAGGAGCATGTTAGCTGGGTACTTGCAAGAAACTGGACTATTGAACAATGTCATGTTTTGCTTAAAATTTGGACTTCGACCTTTGATGCTTCTCGTGAAAGGGTGGATGAAGTGCCAATTTGGGTTCGGCTTCCGGGATTGCCGAGGTAGTATTGGACGGAGGAACATTTCACTTGTATTGGTAACATCCTGGGGACATTCCTGGAGGCGGATTTGTCTTTTAAAATTATGAAATTGTGCAGGGTGGCCCGGATTCTTGTAAATATCAATGTGCAGGAGGGTTTATATGAAGAGATACATCTCTCTTGGGGAAATACTTTCTTCAATCAGAGGTTGGATTATGAAAATATCCCTTTTCGATGCCACCATTGTCATGCTTATGGTCACCTAGCGGTGGACTGTAGTCTTGGGGTGCGCACGATTAATGGTCGTGGTGCTTAGCGGGGTTCTCGTGGGATTGGTTCTAGCCGTGGGGTGTCCTCACCATCTTTTGGACCCTATTCGTCAGAAGTTGAGGAGATACACATAGAGATGGAGGTTCCAGAAGTGACTGTGGTGGAGGAAACTTTGCTCCCGCTAGCTGTGGTTGAAGGGGTGGCTGCTGAAGAACATTTGGTTTTGGGGCTGGTTCCACCGGGTATCACTTCTTTTGCCCCTTCTCCGTCTTTAAATGTGTTTACAAATATTTTTCATGTTTCTAGGATGGATTGGATGGGGGAAAAACTAAAGAACCTTGCTATTTTGCAACTCCCTATTGTGGCTACCACCCCTTCATTTGCTGCATTTTTAGAGGATGTTCCACCGTTACCTCTTGTCCCTGATGTAGATGGGTTTGGGTCTCTTATCCAACCCACACCTTCTGAATCGGGGTATTTCCTTAGGTCAGGGAAAAAGATCCATTATGGGGGCTTAGGAAAGGATTCAGTACCTGTGTCCCGTGGGAAGGGACGAAAATCTTTCCTGCCTAAGGCATGGTCTCGGGCTCAGAAGGATATGACTGAGGGAAAACAATTATCTATCGAACGGGCACTTAGAGCAGTGCAGGCCCAGAGGAAGGGTTGTCAATGAAGATCATGTCCTTCAATTGCTGGGGTCTGGCGGGTCCCCTTAAAAGACTTGCTCTGCGGTGGGTGGTCGATTTGGAACACCTGGATATTATGTTGTTACAGGAAACTCTTGGTGTTGGTGATGTGATTAAGGAGAAGTTGGAGAATTGGTTTTTGGGTTGGAACTTTGTGACCTTGGATGTTCGGGGTCGTTCAGGGGGTCTTGCTATGGGTTGGGATACTTGTGTGGTAAAATCCCTAAATATATGGGGTTTGGATTCGGTTTTGGGAATGACTGTGCAAGGAATAGATCATGGGGAGCCTGTTGATGTCTTCAACATTTATGGTCCTTATATTAATCGCATTCCTTTTTGGGACAATATTTTTAACCTGGATTTGTTTTGTGGTGAAATGGCTATTATTGGAGGTGATTTAAATTTTTCTCTGGGACAGGATGAGGTATGGGGGCCTTTTGCTCGTCCGAACCTACTTTCTGAATATTTCTCTCAGAAGCTCATTGAGAGAAACTGGTTGGATATTGAACCGGTCAAACTTAAGCCGACTTGGCATAACAATAGGTGTGGGGACGGTCGTGTGGCTAAGCAACTTGATTGGTTTCTGGTTACTGAGAAGATGATGGATCATCAACATTATCTGAAGAAGTGGGTGGGATGTGGGGGTCGATCTGATCATTTGCCCATATTTTTGGAATACAGGAATGGTCCTATAAAACTGCCCAGTCCCCTAAAATTTAACAAGACTTGGTTGAAGGATGAATCTTTTCGACTACTGATCCTTTCAAATTGGGTCCCTTTTAATCCGGATAATCGACTATCTGCGGGCTTTCAGTTTGCAAAAAACTTTGCTCAGATGAAGAGGCTCATTAAAAATTGGGATATGGAAAAGCGAAGAAGAGATGATCACGAGCTGAGGCAGATTGAAAAGGAAATAACTGCCATCATGGACTTGGAGTGTGGGGGTATGTTGAATCAGGAATCTAAGGATAATTTGGTAGGCTTGCAGGGACAAAGGAACACTATCCTTTTAGAGAAAGAGGAGACCTGGCGATTAAAGAGCAGGGCTCTTTGGCTGGAATGTGGGGATGAGAACACAATTTTTTTTCATGCATATGCTAAGGGAAGGAAAGCCTTGAATACTATTTGGTGCCTGGAGGATGACAGGGGTAGAAGACGAGAATCTTTTGAGGAATTGGCAGGGGCTGGGGTTGAACACTTTCAGAATTTATTCAAGGCTCTGGCTGGGGCACACATTGTGGAGATCATGCGCATTGCACAAGTATTTCCACGCTTTGTTGGGGAGGAGGAAAACCTATCTTTAATGGAAGAAGTCTCTGAAGATGAATTGAAAGCGACTCTTCAGAGTTTTCAGAAGGATAAAAGTCCAGGACCCGATGGATGGACCATTGAATTCTTCACTGATCTTTATGAACTCTTGGGGGCTGATATTCTCAAGGTGGTTGAAGATACACGACTTTCTGGCAGGATTCCGGCCTGCTTCAATTCGACCTTCATAGCCCTGATCCCCAAGGTGGACAACCCAAAGACTCTTCATGATTTCAGACCTATTTCACTTTGTGATTGTATATACAAGGTGATTTCAAAGGTTATTGCTCGAAGGTTGAAGGATGTATTATCTGAACATATCTCTAGAGAGCAATTCAGGTTTTTGAAAGGTAGACAAATTCATGAGGCTATTGGGGTGACACAGGAAGGCCTCCATAGTATGAAGACTCGCAACCTTAAGGGGGAAATACTGAAGATTGACCTCTCCAAAGCATATGATAAGGCAAGCTGGTTATATATTCATATGTTACTAATTCATCTTGGCTTTGGGATTGCTTTTGTCAGGTGGATCATGAGTTGTATTACTACTATTTCTTTCTCTGTTTTGATCAATGGGGCTGCTTCCCCCTTTTTTCATGTGGAGAGAGGCTTGAGGCAGGGCTTCCCATTGTCTCCTTTACTTTTCCTGTTAGTTGTTGAAGGTCTGAGACGACTATTGAAGAAAGCACATAGTGAGGGGGGTTTGATCGGTATTGCTGTAGCACAACATTTGCAGATCACTCATCTTCTGTTCATGGATGATGTGCTAATTTTCTGCTCTGGTAGGGTGCATGATGTGAACACTATTTCAGATATACTAGGACTTTTTTCTTCCGCGACGGGCATGGAAATAAATGATGGGAAATCTACACTGACGACTCATTGTATGGATAATGAGGAAGTAAGACATGCTTCAATGCTTTTTCCTTTTATTCGTGCATCGTTGGATGAGGGTCTAAAATATCTGTGCTTTTTATTGAATCCCAACAACTATCTGAAGAAGGACTGGTTGTGGCTAATCGAAAAATTGGAGAAGCGATTGCATGCTTAGAGTCATCGCTGGCTTTCTCGGGTGGGGTGCCTCATTTTGGTTAAATCGGTTCTGGAAGCTATTCCTGTTTATTGGATGTCTCTTTCATGGATCCCCATGGGTATACTGGAGAAAGCACATCGAATCTATCTACATTTTCTGTGGAGCGGGTCAAAGGAAGCCTCGGTTTCTCCTTGGGTTAGCTGGGAGAAGATTGCTAGGCCAAAATCCTTGGGGGGTTGGGGCCTTAAAAAAATATTCCTTTTTGCGAAAGCACTGGCAGCGAAATGGGGTTGGCGTTTGATTCATCTGGAAAACATGTGGACCAAGGTAATGATCGAAAAATATATCACCCCGAACTCTGTGGTTGACTGGATCAGGAATTCACAAAAGGGCCATAAGGGTGGCTCGATCATCTGGAAAGTAGTGAATAAATATTTTGTTGTTATTAAGGATAACCTGGTTTGGAAGGTGGGTAATGGAAGGAGAGTGCAGGTGGGCATTGATCCTTGGATAGAATTCAATGGCAGGTTCAGAATGACTGAGCCATTGGTGAATTCTCTATGATAGAATGGCGTACACTTTCTATATAAACTTGCTTCTCCTGTTCAGGAGAATCGATGGTCTCAGACTTGGCGACCGACCACATACTATGAACTCTCAAATAGGGAAGAGGTTGAACTGAATCTATATCTTGGGGCGCTCATTTTATCCTTGGTACATCTCAGGGAGGAGGAGGATGAACTCATTTGGAACGAGGCCTCTTGTGGGAAGTATACACCCAAGGATGGGTATATAAATCTCAGTGCACAGAATAGTGAACAGAGGACTGAGTGGTGGTGGAAGAAGATTTGGAAACTCCATTGCCCCCCTAAAACACGCTTATTCTGGTGGTGTGTTTTAGAAAATAAAGTTCCTTGCTGGGATAATATTTTTTTTAGGGGATTCAATGGTCCGGGATGGTGTGCTTTGTGCCGGAACACGGGGGAATCGACTGTTCATTTGTTTCTTTCCTGCCCATACTGTGTGGGGGTGTGGGCAGAATGTTGTATCTTATTGGGATTGGATCCTCCGTGTATATGGGAAGGGGACTCTATCATTCATGCATGGGAGAGATGGCGAAGACATGAATCATCGGATGTTATGATTGTGCTTCCACTACTGGTGACTTGGGGCATTTGGTTGGCCAGGAATAATCTTGTTTTCAATGGGAAAGAATGTACTCCGACAATTACGGCTAGGATGGTGTGTGGGACTACACTAGCTCTTCCAAAACACTTGAGGGTTAAAAATCAGATGGAAATCCTGGCACTTGAGATTGATAGGACATCTCCTTGGGGTTTTTTTGATGGTGCTGCGTAGAATAATCTATGTGGAGGAGATGCTATCCTTAACTTGGTCGAGAATCTGTCCTTTGAATTGATTACCGGGTTGGGGGAGGGTAGTAACAACCGAGCCGAACTATTAAGTTTGAAATTACTTCTCATTTTTGCAGCAAAGAAGGGGTGTAGAACCATTAAGGTTTTTGGTGATTCTTTGAATGTGATAAATTAGGTAAAAAGGATACAAACCTGCAGAGACCTTCTGTTATGCAACATATTACAATCTATCTAGGATGTTATGGAATCATTTGAACTGATTACATACACTCATGTTTACAGGGAGAACAATAGCCAAGCGGACTCAGCCTCGAAGGAGGGGTTCCTGTTGGATCTAGGCGTGTGGAAGGTTAAGGAACGATTAGGAGATGATGCTTTTGAATATTATCACCGTCCTTTTTTTGAAGTGGTGGCTGTATGAGAACCTGTTTTCTGAATGAAAGTGGTACGGGACTTTGTTGGGATTTGGTTTCTGTTTTTTGGTGATGGTTTTATTTCAGTTTTTTGCTGTGACTATGATAGTTAGCTGTTTATATATCAGCTATTATATGTCGACGTTATGGTGAGAATGTTAAATGCTGCGTGGATGAAACGAGCAGGGCCTGTTTACTTCTTGATATTTTTTTTGGACTGTTGGTATTAGAAATCTGATGGATGGATCAGATTGTGATCTTGGGATTTTTATCATGGATGAGTCCTGAACATTGGTTACAAATATGCATGGCATATCTACAAAATGTAATTTTGTTTCTCTACGGATGATATAAAATTATGCTTTTTTTCCTTGAAAAAAAAAGGTTTAGCAGGTAAGGATAAGATCCTGTAGGTGTTATTTTAAATTACGTTGAGAAAAAATTAATTTCCTAGCATGTTAAGATGCTAGTTTAAGAAAAGGTTAAAATATGTTGCTTGTCTTCGAGGAGGTAAAGTAAATTCTTTTTCGTTGTTATGAATCTATGAATGTATTTATAACTAACACCATATTGACTTTCCATAAAAAACATAAACAATGGTTTAAATTACAAGAGCAAGTACTTACCAAAGTTCCTTTAGTCGTATGATGATTATCTTCCAAAAGTATATAGTACATAGTTAGTTTTCTTGTGTTTACAGTACTGGTTATTTATAAATTCCCATAGAGAGCATAGAGCTCATGGTTTTGGTTTAAGTTTAATTCAATTGCTTAGTGATCTCGCAGCTATTCTCACTTCAATACTCAAGGTGTCCTTCTCTTAAAGCATGAACAAGTTCCTATGTTTTTCAATTATAAAATTAACAATGAGTTATTAGACTCTTTATGAGAAATTCTCCATTATTGTTAGTCTTCAGTTTCTTGAAGACTCCCTCAATAAACAACATAAAGGTTATGTTTTGAGAAGTTTAAGGCTTTTCCTTTTTACTATAGTAATAAGCTATGTTATAACCATTCCATACTTCCTTTTACTAGTTCTAAAACTACACCATACATATTCAACTTGTTTGCAAGCATGAAGATCTTCTGGGATAAAATAATATCCAAGTTGTAACCATAGTACTATAGTATTTATGTTATAACAATAGTATTTTAAGTTATAACAATTGTATTAAGTTATAACCTAAGGTAGAATTACCTACCAAACAACTACTAAGATGAAATCGAATGATGGCAAGCAAATCTTATATAGTTTAAACCTATACTTTGTTAATTTCCAAGGCATAATATATATCGTTGGCATGTTGCTTATCATTAGCAATCATAGGTCATAAGGTTATTTGAAATGATAGATTGTAAAATGTTTTGTGTAGCACTGACTTAAGGTTTCGACCCACACTTGTTGAAATTCTTAGAAGGGTACATGGATAGGATTACATCCATTCGTTGGTTGAATTAAAACCTTGCAAACCCTACTCCTTTGCATTTCAAACCGAGGTTTCTTCTTATTGTTGGCCGAGCTATGAGCTCGCGGCCATGAGAGGCCTGTAACCACCTTTAACATTGGGCATTTTGCCTGCAAATGCTATATTGTGACTGTTGGGTAAATTCGTTTATGGTTTGTGTTCTCCTGTGTGTTGAAAATTACATTGCGAGTGTGGTTGTTGGGTTTTCATTGTGGCCCGAAGACTGTACTTGTCTCAATCTTGCAACTGCTCACACATAGCTTTTGCATTGTAAACTTGAGTCGGTTTTATTGCTTTCTCCTTCGTAGAGGTGACTTCAAGGTTTCTTGCCTTTCAGTTCGGTGCCAACGTGACATGGTGTGGCAATCTCTTCTTAGTTTCGACTCCAAGTTAATAGGTAATACTTACCCTATCTCGGTTTTATTTTTCATTCGATTATCCTTATGAGGGTTTTTATCATTTTATGCAAACAAGTATTTAAAAAATGTTTTGGTTTGGAACTTGCAGGTTCCTGCTACCGGCTCCAATATCATAGGTGGAAACGAGCTCATACTTCAATCCTTCCATGGGCTTCCAAATGGGTAAGCCCTGGTTACATCGAAGGTTCTTCCTGCATGAGGTTATGGTTGTTGGAAGTGGTTCCTATGGTTGAAATTGCACGGCATCGGTTCTCTGTTAGTTATGTTTTAAAGCTTGTTTATTGCTTGTCAAAGTTTTTAGAAACCCTTATGGGTACTTCGTGTAGGGTGAAGAAGGCTCTGGAAGCCATGATGTAAAATGGTTTTTAAAAGATGGTTTTATCCTTATGGCCTGAACAATGTAAATGCCTTCATTTTTTTTTTAAAGAGCCCATCTCTGAACTCAGAGAGGCTTGTCGACCTCTGTCTAGTTTACCTCAGTTTTTACAGTAGGTTTTAGTTGGTGAAGGAAGGCTGTGAAACAGTCGGGGTTGTAAATGTGAACAGGATTTTTTTCTCCTGTCAGTATAATATATTGATACTGTTTAATATAAATAGATTTTGTGCATTTTTGTTTTATTAGCAGGCCCGAGCCTCGACCCTTTGAATCTAAAGGCTGTAAGCCATTCCTTAAGAATGGATTATGCATTTGCAAATGGTTTAATTAAAATTGGATTATTTTAATTTCTAATTTCAATAATTTGTAAATGTAATATTTTTCATTATTACCCTCTATTTATGATGATTTCCAATGCACAGTTTATGGGAAAAATTATTGTGTTTTTAAGAGTGATATTTATTCTGGTTTTGGCTTTTAAAGGGTTAATTATTATATAAACCCTACAGTTCGATAATAGCTTTATTTTACTTAGTAAACTCTTAGCTCTGTTCGATAATAGATAATAGATAATAGCATTACTTACAGATAATAGTTCGATACTAGCTCGATTTATTTAATAATTTCCTTAATTATTTTTACCGTTTGTTTTTAATTCTCAGTTAAGAAGAATTAGGGTTTTAATGCTGCATACTTGAAAATGGAATATATTTATCTTTCAGTAACTTCTATGGTTCTAAAAGGATTATAGTAAACTCCTTCTGTCTTAGACAGAGACACAAATTGTCTAGAATTCAATGTTGTAAAAATGTTTCTACAAATTCTTTTTACCTGGTTTTTAGATGTTAGCCTACTTACTTTACTTATGTTTAATTGTTAAACTGTAATCTCTATATTTTATAAGAATACTAATACTAGAATTATTTCTATAATAATATTATTACTATTCTTTTACATACCTATCATTTAGTTTAATTGAAGTAAATAAACACAGACAATATTTAATACTTCTTTATAGTAGCAATCATAAGCAAACTAGGTAAAATCTAGTTACAGTTTTCATTCAAGTAAAAGAATCATCTTATTCACCTAAACACCCAGCCGTACTAGAGTACTGCCTGAGTCAGGCGTGGAAAAATACAGTTTTAGAAATTCTAATTCTATCTGCTTCACATTTTACACATTCATTTCTATTCCTAACATAATCTGTAATTTACCAAGTCTAACATTACACAGTTACTCCTTTCTTCATAAACCCTAAAATACTAACATGCCTGTAGTTAGAAACTGATAAACATTTTACTGAAGACAGTAAACAAATATAATAACATAAGGACAAATAGGACATGCCAATGATAAGACGACAATTGCTTAAGGAGGTTGTTCCTCCCAACCAAACTCCTGGAGAGCGCTCAGACAACGCTTCCTCAGGACCCCCGAGCTTGTTCCTGGTCTTCTTGGAAGAGAACTGGGTGGAGAATATTACTTTAAGACCTCTATCACCTGACTAGTCCAACTACCTCAGTAATTAAAATATGCTCACAGCAGTATGAAATTCAACCTAGAAACTTCAACAAGTTCAGTCTCAGTAGTTAACCCCTCAAAACCACTTCAGTAATCCCCTCCATTAAATTTCTCTTGAGTAAATTCATTCACCCTGAATGATCACCTATAGAATGAGCAACCTCAGCTGTCTTCAATGGGAAATTTTATAGAGATGCCTAGGTCTTTTGGGTCAGTTTCCATTTAATGAGCCACCTGCTCTGATTCCACTTTCTTAGGTAATTATGACCACAAATATAGGGAAGTTGCCACCTGCAACAATTGGAAGTGGTTTGAGGATGCTGCCACTTGTCAGTTTACTCTCCACCCAGTCTCCTCCACCAATTAACGAGTAAACACTCTTTTAACAGCTTCCCTAAGCTGTTGTCTCATCATTTATTTATTTATAAATAAAATATTCTGAATTACATTAATTATTCTTGACCCCACTGGGTCGTCAATTACAAACTTAGCATAAAATATAACACAATGCTCCTCAAATAACATTAAATTGTTTTTTCAAATTGGGGCATGTGACATACACACCCCCTTAAATTATAACATTGCTTCGATGTTATTTATTCCTCGTCCCCAGAGTTCCCCTGAAATAGAATTGGATATGCATCCCGCATATGACTCTCCAATTCCCAGGTGGATTCCTTTGGACTAAGGTGCTTCCATTGCACCTTCACTTGACCAATGGTGTGGTTCCGAAGCGAGATCGCCCTCTGGTCGAGGATACAATCCGGTTCCACCAGAAAATCTCCTTCGGGTTCCACCTGCACATCATTCCAATTAATAACATGAGTAGCATCATGTACATATTTTTTAATACAGAAATGTGAAAAACATTGTGAACTCTTAAATTTGGTGGTAAAGCTAACTGATAGGCTACCTGTCCGATCCTGGGTAGTATTTCAAAAGGACCACAATATCGAGGTGCTAGTTTGGCACATCTACCCAGCCTTAGAGAACTCTTTTTGGGTCTCACCTTAATGAAAACATGTTCGCCTACCTGGAACTCCTTTGGAGTTCATTTAGGGTTTGCTTGAGTTTTCTGTCGATCTTCACAATTTTCAGATTACCTTGTACCTGTTTTACAAATAATTCCATTTCTTTCAATAATTCAGGTCCTAATACTAACCTATCCATTGGATTACTCCAAGATATGGGAGTATTGCATTTCTTTCCATACAGAATTTTGAAAGGACTATACCTAGCTGAAGCTTGATAATGATTATTGTAAGCAAATTCTACCAGGTGTAAATAATCTTCCCATTTACCTGAATGCTTCTTTATGTACATCCTAAGTAGATTTTCCAATACCTGATTTACTCTTTCATTCTGTCCATCAATTTGAGGATGGAAAGAGGTACTAAAATTTAATGTGGTATTTAATCCTTTAAACAAGGATCTCCAAAATTTACCTGTAAATTTAGGGTCTCGGTTTGAAATTATCACCTTCGGTATTCCATGCAACTGAAAAATTTGTTTTAAGAAAATATCAACAATATTTGCAGCTTTATAAGTAGTTTTTACAGGTATAAAATGGGTTGCTTTACTCAATTTGTCAACCACTACCATTATTGAGTCATTTAAGTTCTGATTTTTAGGCAGTCCAGTAACAAAATTAAGGCTAATTATCTCCCATTTCTAGATAGGGATAGGAAAAGGCTGAAGTAGCCTAGCTGGATGCTGATGTTCAGTTTTTACTTGCTGACATTCAAAGCATCTAGCAATATATTCTACCAGTTTAGTCTTCATGTTTGGCCAGAAATAATCTTTTCTTAGCATGGTTATAGTTTTTTGATAACCTGGATGCCCTAAATAAGGAGTTGTATGAATTTCGTTTAAAATTAATGACTTAATCTTATGTGCATTAGGTACATGTAATCCGTCTTTATATAGTAATAATCCTTTTTCATTCAAGCTGTACCTTGTACTTAGACTTTCTATTATATTTGCTTTTACTTTTGCTTGTAACTTTAGGTAATTTTCATCTTGTTCTATTCCCGCTTTAAGCTATTCTTCCAAATCTGTTGTATAAGTGATGATAGCTGCTGTAAAATTCAGCTTTGCATTTCTACTTAATGCATCAGCAACTTTATTCTCCTTTCCTTTGATGTGTTGAATTTCAAAATCGTATTCACTTAGAAAAGCTAGCCACCTAGCTTTCCTAGCATTCAAGTTAGGTTGATCTAACAGATATTTCAATCCTTTATTATCCATCATTAAGTTAAACTTCCTTCCAATTAAATGGTGACGCCACATTTTTAAAGTGTGTATAACAACAACTAATTTTAAGTCATAGGTCGCATAATTTTTTTCATGAATCTTCAGTTTCCTAGACTCATAAGCAATGACATGTCCTTCCTAAGTCAATACTCCACCTAAACTGTCATTTCATGCGTTAGTACATACTATAAAATATTTATTAGGATCAACAATTCTTAAAATTGGTGTGCTGGTTAATAAGGTTTTTAACTTTTTAAAACTGTCTTCGCACTTCTGATTCTAATGAAATTTCTTCCCCTTTTTCTGCAAAGAGGTTATCAGATTTGCAATTCTTGAAAACCCTTCGATGAACCTCTGGTAATAACCGGTAATCCCCATGAATGATCGGACGTCAGTTACATCTTTTAGGACTGGCCAATATTTGATTGCCTTTATCTTTTCGAGATCCACCGAAATTCCTTCTTTAGTCACCACATGACCTAAGTACTAGATTTTATCTCTAAAGAAGTCGCATTTACTAAATTTCGCAAAAAGTTGATGCTCTTGTAACTCTTGCAAGACAATTTTTAAGTGTTCTTTATGTTCTTCTTCAGATTTCGAATAAATTAATATGTCATCGATAAATACAACCACAAATTTATCGAAATATTTGTGCATTACATTATTCATTAGACACATAAAAATAGCTTGAGCGTTAGTAAGCCCAAAAGGCATAACGACAAACTCGTAATGTTCATATCGAGTTCTAAAGCCTGTTTTAAAGATGTCTTCATCTTTAATTCCGACTTGGTGATATCCAGACCATAAGTCAATCTTTGAAAACATCGTGGCTCCACGTAGTTGATCAAACAGATTATCTATGCAAGGTAATGGGTATATTTAATTGATGATAATCTATGCATAGTCGTAGAGTTCCATCCTTCTTCTTAACAAAGATGACAGGTGCCCCCTAGGGAGACACACTGGGTCTAATATAATTCTTATAAATAAGTTATTTTAACTGTGACTTAAGTTCATTTAGTTCGAGTATATTCATCCGATAAGGGGATTTTGAGCTGGGCACTACACCAGGTACCAACTCAATAGTAAAATCTAATTCCCGTTTCGGAGGCAGTCCCATAATTTCTTCTGGAAATACATCTGAATATTCCTTTAGAACCGGTATATCCTCCAATTTTAATTTATCTATGTTGTTCACGTTTTCTTCATTGGTTACTGTATAAAAGTGCTTTATAGTATAAATCTAAGAATAAAAGTGCTTTATAGTATAAATCTAGGAGGAGACGAGTGCCAGGGGACAAGCAAACCAGTTCCACGCAGTGGAACATGACTATGCTCAATGCAAGGATATATGTGCAGGATAACGACACTCGGGGGAAGGTATCCTCTCGGTAAAAGGGATGATCAAGCTGCAAAAGATATGTAAAAGGGATCTGCTTGGCTAGACATGAGACAAGCTCAGGCTATATGGCTGATAAATCAAAGTCAAGGAGTTGGCATAAAGCTAAGGAAGGCAAGAAAAACTCATGAAAATGCAATTACAACTTGATATATACAAGGGAGTCCCGCAGAAATGGCCAACATAAAGTTCAAGAGGAGTATGAAGCTCTTGCTCAAGGACATGGCAGGACTAAAAAGGAATCCCACAACCTAAAAGAGAAATGTCAGCATGGGCACCAAATGCAAAGATGATCTAACTAGGGAACCCATGTATAGGAAAGCTCTACCATTCACATAACGCCACTTCTAACAACAACAAGAAGGTTCTGTGCAATCATGGGATGGGTTCGTACCTAAGGTTAAGATGAAATGGTTATAAGGTCTTGCAAAATGCAGGAGGATGTGAAATCCTAACCTATATGCCAGTTTATACATGATTCATGTAATAGGCACGAACGGATTGAAGACTCGGTCAAACCACGGTCAAAACGGGCTCCTACAACATCATATTATTCCAAACAGTAAAAAACTATAGGAAGTGGGTAAAAATTTCATTTTTTTTATAAAATAGTGAAAAAATAAAAATGGTCATACCATTCTGAAATTTCGCCCACCATAGTGCTTTTGTATCCAGAATTTCAAGAGTTGATTCCAGGAGCATCGTCCGACGAAATCACTCCGCGTTTGGTCCAGGTAAATACCCATGCCCTCCTCTTTCACTTTCATGCATACATTTTTAATTTTAGTGGTCAATTTTTTAATTTAGGCCATCCCAAATAGTGCATTTCAGACCACACAGAAATCGGGTCTTTTTCTGCGTATAGGGCTAGGTATATGCAGAAAATACCATGATACTCGCATACATACGCAGTTGTTTAAAAAACAGTCGTGCATAGGGCCGCAAACATGATTTTCAAAGGCAAATACTCATGAAACTTGGCAATGTTTGTGCAGGATGGTGCTAGAATGGAGAGAGAGAGAGAACATGGCAATGTGGAAGAGGCTGTGCACGCTGATCTCATGGCTCAACAAGCGCCGAGGGCTTGTGGGTTGTATAAGTTTTGGCACCTTGGCAGCTTGAGGGAGAAGCCAAGGCTACTCTAGCTGCTAGTGGATTACTGGGATCTAGAATCTGAGACATTTCAGTTGGATGGAATGTCACTCAGCATAGAGATTGAGGACATATACTTTATCACAGGTTTATCCCGTCGAGGGGAGGTGGTGAACCTCCGATCCCGAGGGCTAGGAGGTGAGTTGACTATAGAGGAGTACATAGTTGTGTATTGCCTTCCCGATACAGAGAAGGTTGGGAGTCAAATCCTGACAAACTCAGTCCAGAACCTGGGGCTGAAAGCCATACTATTGGTATTGGGCAGGATCGCAGGTTTAGCATCACTCCAGCAGGCCTCAAGGCCAATGATGTTCTATGCAGTAGAGTGCACACGACCTAGGATATATGACTGGAGTAGCTCGCTGCTAAGTAACATGAAGTAGCAACTTAGTCACTGCAAGATGGGTAGGGTACGAAACTTTGGGTTCAACAAAATACTGAGTGCATTCTTTTTCAAGCGGGTGCTGAGGCCAATCCCTAGAGTTGAAATTGCTCCACATGGAGTTACGATCTGGCTTAGCTATGCTGGGTCAATGTCATGCAGAGACTGGGAGGGGGAAGGCTGGATAACCCCTATCCAACAGACTTGTTACTCTGGTGGTGGAGACCGATCGTCGCCATAGATGACTTTCCCTATGTAGGGATCGACTTCCGTGGAGATCCGAATATGCCCCTACCACCAGGAGCAGCATATGGAGACATAGGTAACGAATCGTAACTCACTTTTGTTTTTTGAATTATTAATTTTTTGTGTTTTTTGATATATATGAAATCAAAAGACATGTTTTTGGTGTGACGACATATAATGATACTTTGTCATGTACATGCAGATGTGGGACCATGACGGCCAGATGGATTTCCTCGTCATCGACGGAGGGGAAGAGGCGATGAGATCATGGGTGTGGATGCAGAGCGGACGCTCTAAAGCATTCACACAAACTTTGTTTGCTTGACATAGAGGGTTCCCATGGCGCAAGTCAAGGACTTTCCTGAGGCCATGCAGCGCTAGGTGGTTGGGGTGCCATGGACATGGGTTCGATTATTTCTCTGGCTAGCTAGAGCCGTGGTGTGCTACCATGATCAACACCCTCCTCCACCTTAGGTTTAGAGACCTGGGTGCATATTTTTTGTATGATCGTGTAGTATATTTTGGTGGCTCGGAAGACCCAATTTTGTATATGACACTTATGTATTATGACGTTACATTTTTTGGACTTAATGAAAAATATTTATGATGATCAATTATTATTATATTTACATGTGTAAAACGTGTTTGTGAAATGCTTTTATCGTCTGTGAAACAAATTCCAATCTAGGATATAGTTAGCATATGAATCAACAACTTGATTAAAATTTCTTGTAATGTGAATGCATGTTATGCTGTTAAATTGTCGTTCTAGAAATCTTACACATAGGAATCTTTGTAACAATGTCGGATCCATAACATGATACAAGCCATTAAGTTGTGAGACCACTAACTACGAATCAATATGTACCTCAAGAGAAAGGACACCATGTGAAATGGCATCACATAATAGTTTAATCACAGCACTATATTTAGCAACATTGTTTGACGAAGGCCATAAACATATGGCTCCTAAAGACAAAACTTGACCTGTTGGGGTATAAATCACCCAAGCAGCCGAAGCTGAGTTTTGAGTGTGGCGGCTAGCACCATTAACGAATCCTATGTAAACCAAAGACTCCATCGACATATTTTCATAACAAATAAAAGATAATCAACAAACCTGATCACCATAAGAAGATCAAACTACACTATGCAAAATGTAGAATAATATACAAAAATAGGCCCTGGCTGAAGATCATGCATAACATTTCTTAAGATAGAGCCCATTTCTCAGCTCCACCAAGGCCGTCCTTTCATAATCAACCAAATCATAGGTGCCTTTCTCTAAGACACGCTTGACCACGTAAGGACCATGCCACATTGGGTTAAAATTTCCTACCAGCAAGGGTTTGTTAGCTTGATCCCACAAAAGGACCAAGTCACATTCACTAAATCTCTTAGGAAAAAACAAAGTTATCGTACTAGACCTTAACGCGATGCTTGTTAACCTCAAGATCCACTAAAGCATCTCGACGTTGCTCATCAAGCTGCTCCAAGTGGACCAAACGTTCTTCCAATGTGGAAGTCTCTAGTAAAAGCTCCATAGCTAGCTTCAAAGAAGGGATTTCGCATTCAATCGGTAATACTGACTCCACCCCATGCATAAGCTGATAGGGAGGAAAAATAGTGGCAGTCTTGACCGCGGTTCTATAGGCCCACAAAGCAGGATACAACATGATATGCCAATTAGTCTTGCTTTGTGTGATGGTTCATTAGAGAATGGACTTAAGTACCTTGTTTACTGCTTAAACCTGTCCATTCGATTGAGGATAATAAGAAGAGGAATGCTATTGCTTATACCCTAACTTCGAAGACAACTTTTCCATCATTTTGTTCTAAAAGTGCCTGCCATGGTCAGTGAAAAGCTCCCTCGAAATGCCGAACCAGGTGATAATCTGGTTAAATACAAAATGCACAGATGTTTCACCACCAAATTTGATAGTGGGCATAGCCTCTGCCCATTTCATGAAGTAATCAACAACCACAATAATATGATGCTGCCCCCCAGCCGAAGCTGGGTTACAATACATAAAATTGACCCCCCATGTGGTGAAGGGATCGACGGTGATGATGGGATGCAAAGGGCAGGATGAGAACACATATTCCATGCAAACACTTGGTAGGGGTGGCACCTCTTGACTGCATTAACGCAATATTTAAAGATGGACAGCCAAAAATAACCTGCTCTCAATTTTTTTTGGGCTGTAGAAATCCCAAATGAATGACCACCACACGCCCCTCCATGGAAATCATTAAGCACGACCTCATCCTCATGATTTAAGCTACGATGTAAAATGGAATCAACCCCATGGCGGTAGAAAGTATCTTCCACTATGAGGTAGTTCTTCACTACTTGACATAGTTGTCGACGCTCATCTCACGAGAGGTGAGTAGGAACCTTCAATGTTTCCAAATAAAAAATAATATCCCCATACCAAGGGTTTGCAGTTGAGATGAGAAATATATGCTCATCAACAAGAGAATCCTCATGAACCTCCCCTTCATCCAAATTTGGAAAATCTAATATGAGATCAGCAAAGATTAATGATTTCTTCGATTTTTCCGAAACAAACTCGAGATCAAACTATTGCAATATCAAAATCCATTTATTATACTTTCCCCCAATCATCCTTCTGGTGAGGATGAATTGAAATGAATTAATGTGAGTTACGACCAAAGTTTGGCGAAGGAAGATGTAATGCCTCAAACGTTGAACGACATGGACGATGGCTAAGGATAGCTTCTCAACATGGCTATAACGAAGTTCCGCATCAAGAAGGTTTTGGCTAAGATAATAGATGACATGCTCACGGAGGTCCTCATCCTCTTGAACCAAGACCATACCAATCATCTCTTGAGATGTGGCCACATAAATCAAGAAATAATGACTATATTCTGGTGGACTAAGCACAGGGGCTGATGCCAAGGCTTTCTTCAAAGCATCGAAATATTCCTGGGCCTTCTCATCCTAGTAAAAAGGGGTGTCTTTCTTCAATAAATGCATGAAGACCTTGGTCAAATTGGGAAAATTAACCACGAACCTTCGCAAGAAGTTCTCCATTCCTTGTAAACATTGAATATGTAGAATGTTATGCAGGGGAGAGAATTGAAGTATTGCCTCAACCTTTAAGGGATCAACTATAATTCCCTCCTTGGACACAATGAATCCTAGTAAACGACCAACCTTCACACCAAATATGCACTTATGAGGATTTAACTGAATTTGATAATGACGTCATCTTTTGAAAACCAATCTCAAATCAGAAGGATGATGCACCCTCAAGCGAGAGTGAGCAGTAAGATCATCTAAATACACTTCAATAATATTTTTAATATCACGAGAGGAAAAGGTCATGGCTTGTTGAAACATAGCTTCGACGTTTTTAAGGCCGAAGGGCATATTCCGATATGCAAAAGTTCCCCAAGGACAAATAAATGCAGTCTTATGTTTGTCCTCAGGTTTAATCTTTATCTGATTATATCCAGAAAATCCATCCATAAAGGAGAAAACCTCACTTCTCATACACTCATCCAAAATTTGATCAATAAATGGTGTAGGGAAATTGTCTTTAGGAGAGGCTCGATTTAAATCACGGATATCAGTGCATATTCGGATTGTTCCCTGCTTCTTATCCACCAGAACAAGATTTGAAACCCACTCCATCAAGGGAACGAGATAGATGAAACCAGCTTTGAGCAGCTTCTCTATCTCTGCTTTAATAGCGGGAGCTTTTCTAGGATTCATGGCACGCAAACGTTGTCGAACCGGTTTAGCATCCAGATAGTTTTTGATTTTGTGTTCGACAATGCGAGGGTCTATTCCTGACATCTCTTCATATGACCAAGAGAAAACATCATGAAATTCCTTAAAAAGCTCAGTGTACTCTTTAATCTCACCAGGGGAACAATCCACCCCAATGTACACGTTCGCAATCTTACTAGGAACACGAGAAATATTGATGGGTATCATTGATAACAGGTTAGCCATGTTCCCTTCAGCAATCTGACTAGGAGAACTTAACGGGACCACAGGACTACCAACTTTCTCACTTAGAACCGCCCTAAAGTCATCACACTCTAACTGATCAAGCTTACGAAGGAAATAATATCTAAGGTGAAACTCTCCCCAAGGTTGTTCTATCCCAGATATAGCCGCAAGAATAGCTTCATCCGATGGAAAAACATAATCAAGGAAGTCTTGAGAGTGAGATGACTCTACTGCCCAAGCAGGAAGCACATAAGGGTCCTCCTCCTCCATCCGTGAAGAGGAAGGACTAGGCTCTACAACATGATCAAGATTAGCTTGATACACCACCAATGTTGCAGGCAATGACACGTCTATCTCAACAGGTATAGAATGATCACTCAAAGTACTTGGTGAAGGAAGAATCCAAGGATCCTCCATATGAGAGGTGCGAAAGGAGACCAAATTCAATGATTTCGAAGCCTTACCAAGACTAGACCTAATCATAAGGACAGGCGCATGACAACTAAAGGTTCCCATGAGAGAAGGATACATGCCCACACCCACATTCTCCGTTGCCGACTGAGAATGATCAATAATCAGGATAGAAGCTCCTGATGATGCTTTTAAAGAGGGATTCTGCAAATATTTTTGATCAATAGTAATGATCTTCCCATCCAAAGGAAAACAAACCACTTGAAATAGGGAAGAGGCTACAAATTGCATATTGTACACCCAGTTCCTACCTAGCAAAATATTGTAGTCGAGGGGTGCATACCCACCTCAACCTCGATCGCAACAGTCTTCCCCCCCAATTGGACCTCTAGGGAAGGAATTATACCATGTGGTCGAAAAGATATTCCATCAAATGCAGTAAACATGTTCACAAATTTAGACAATGTGGGAGAACCTAAGCACTTCCTACAGGATAAAGACATCATGAAATCGACAACTCCTTCATCAATCACAGTGCACTTGATCGTGTGGTTTAAACACTCTACATGAATTAGAAGAGACACATAGTAAGGCAAGCGAGGATGGATTCCATGAGTTTCAAATTTGATCACAGAAGGAGAGCTATAATCACCAACCCAAGAGCAGACGACAAGGCCTTCCTTTGCGGAGGACAAGTTTGAAGCAATTCTAAAGAAGACATCGCACATGGAGTCTAGCCCAAATCCTCGACAATTAAATAGTTATGGGTGGCTCAAGCATTAGGATTGTGCCCCAAGGGCTTTAGGACTCCCTTAGGAATTCTAGGTGGAGCTTCAGGATTATCCATAGGATTTTCAGTTCACAAAGAGCTCTCAGGTGGATCAGGTTCTTTCCCAAGGTCTGGTTGTGACGTATGATAGTCTTTCACATGCATCACAAAATTCGTAGCTTTCACCATGTTAATGCAACCATGGCCGCTAGTGGCATTTGACGGGTTTTGAGTTCCACTAGACGCACTACCAGGATCCACGGTCCTCAAGCTCATATTTTGATTATTTGGTAAAGGATTTGTAAACACAGCTGGGCCCTGTGCTATGAACTTCGAGGCATCTTCCATACGAGGGAACAAGTGAGTGAGGTGGTCATCCTTACACAACTTGCAAGGAAATTTTACCTTTTGCTTAGGCTTCTTGTCCCCCCCAACATTATTTACGTTCTTGTCATTGTTATCATTATCATTCTTATTCCCACCCTTACGATTATTTTTTCCTTTATTTTTATTCCTTCCAGGTTGCTAGTTACCTTTTGGGTTCAACGATTGCACTGAAAGTAAATTCGCTGATTGGGTAGGAAGAGACGAAGCCGTAGCTTGTCCTGACACAGACTAGTTAAGTGATAACTATCTCACTTGTTTTGTAACTGAGTCCGCAGGTTTGGTACTTGCGGAGCCAACAATACCATCAGCATGTGGCCCAGGTTTAAACTTGGGGTTGAAATTGGATTGTGGAGCATTATGTATGATCTCATAAAGGAGCCCAGTCTGAGCATAAATCAAGTCCAACTGCTGGGTCCTAAAAATAGGTTCGTCCTCATTTTGAACTCCGGATGTAGAAACATCCTTTGTGATATAGGGTAACAACTACTTGAGGAACCATTCTGGAAGAAACTCTGGTGGTATAAAGGCTTTAATTAATCTCTTCCATCTGCACCACTCTTGAATGTGATACGAAATGTGGGTAGCTTTGTCTTGCCTAAATGTTGACAAGAGTTCGGTACCGGCGTCGTAACGCATGGGTAGCTGGAAGTGATTAAAAAAGTCATCGCTAAGTCATTGAACCAAGTATAACTCCCCCCAGGTAACTCTATATACCATTTCACGGCAGGACCCATGAGGGTGCGTTGAAATAGTCTCAAACAAATAGAATCATCGTTCAAGGAGTTCGAAGAGCACCAAAGATGGAAGGTCGGGAGGTGCTCACTAGGATCTTCACCAGACTTACCTTCAAATTTTGGAATGTCCGAAGGAATTTTGGTCGGGACTGCCGACCATGCCGAGTCAAGAGATACAGGATCATTTTTCAATCTCAAAAAATCAGGTAGATTCAAAGTTGTAAGGAAAGGGAGACTAGGTTGAGGCGGTTGGTTCCATGCTCTCTGATAGTACTAGTTCACATAAGGATGATTTCTATATACACCATGGCCTTGGCTAGTGGGATAGTAACCTCCTCCCATTTGACCCATAAAGGGTTGCATGGAAGCATTGTAATTTGGTGTACCATGAGAATGGGGTGCTACAAAGCCATGATTAGGAGACTAGTACACGGGTTGATACGTAGATCCATAAGGTTGATAGTTTTGTCCGTAAGATGGTCCATAAGAAGGTCCATAAGAGGTTCCATAAGATAGACCATGAGATGGTCCACAGGAAGGTCCATAAGATGGTCCATAGGAAGATACATGTCTTGCTGACACATAAGGAGGCACATGGCCTTGTGACACTACGGTGTGAGCAGAAGTAGAACGAACATGACTAACATTAGAACTCTGGCCTGAAGGCCCACTAGAGTTAGGAGGAGGATTCATCGTAAAAAAATAATTTGAAGGGATTGGTGTTCAAGACGATGGAATATGTGAAGGAATATAACTTGTTCCCCCAATATTCACATGTCTAGGTTATGGTCCCCGAATGGGAACACTAGTGCTAGGTCTAGGGTGCATGTGTGAAGAAACCTCCACCACAGGGATGGAAGGTGTAATCTGACTATAGATACCAAATCTATTTTCCTGGAAAGGAATGGAAGTGACCCCAGGAGCAGCACCAGGTTCAACACCCAATCTGTCACAAGGTGTTGGACCGGTCTCGGGAATATCAGGCATGCCATACCTAATAGTGCTAGTGTTAGCGGATGCGTGGTGAGTCTCATCGCCCGGAATCCAATACCGGTGATTAGGGTGCGTGGAATCTGTGAATCATGAAAAATATTCATGTGACGGTCCAGTCGAATGACGACCAGACCCTACCAGAGTCCCATATGTTCTTCCAGGTTCATCCTCCCATACATGGTGAGGAAGATCAGGGATTTCTGAAATGTCAGGCTCATGGTCACCCATAGTGTGTGAATCAAAGTGAGAATGAGTCTGACCAGACTATCTGGTTCTCTCTCCAAAAGGAGGAGGGGACGTGGAAGGTGGAAGTCCTGCTAAACAACGAGAATAGTGAGGTGCCGCACCCGAATCCATAATGACTCAACAAAAGGAAAAGACTCGATCTAGCTACGCAAACCTAAGTAATCTAGTTCACACATAGCATACACCTAAGAAAATCCAAAGCCAACACACAAGCAAACCAAGGGTAGGATATATGAGCTCCCGAATGAAGCAGGTATGTCCTGCCTAGGAGAGGCTTGAGATTTCCGTAGACAAAAAGCAGAGGTTCGTAACCAATTATAGTGGCCCTTAGCTTCAACGCATATAGCGACTGTGCTGTCTGACCCCTACTTGGCCAGGACACCTGCAGAATAACCTCTGCAAATACCCCCTTGATACCTAGTTAAGGAAACTAAAGTCACCTCAATATAATCAATGCTCAGGCGGACAGTCGTAGGCGGGATCGACCGTATGGGTAGGGCAGCAGAGCCCGAAGCCTGAAAGCACAAACCGGTACCCCAAGGGTGCACTGACTGTACCTCAAAGGTCCTCAGATATGAATAAAATCCTAGAAATATCTCCGGTGGTCACAGAAAGTGACCAGGGGTCATCCCAATCACAATCGCGTGCACTGCCTCAAGCTTAACTCCTGTGTAAGAGGAGCATCTTGAGAAACCCTAATTATATCAAGGGTTTCACACTTTCACTTGGACATACACCTACTTGTTTTGTTTAGTGGTATTGGAGAATTGAATCACAACGAACTATTCCAAGACCCTAAAATCTAATCTTGTTGATGCACCCTATAAAAGAAAAGAGTGTAATTCATTTTATTAAGCGTTGATTTTAATTGGCTGTGATTACTCAAAGGAAATGGTCATGAAACTAATGAAGTTATGAATCAGTATTAAATTGAGCACATAGATCTGTGGACAAACACACAACTCACAAGATAGATAACACAATTTACTTAGCAATTGAAGAATCAAACAGTGCAATAATGGCTTGCAGCTGTGAATGCTTTCATTAATTAAAAAGTAATTGGATAATAATTACAATGAAGTACAATGGCTTAAATAAACACAAGCAATTCGAATCCACATGAGGAAATTCAAATTGATTAGATTCTACTTTACTGTAGGTAACTAAGACCTTGTATGAATCATTATAGGAGGACTCAATAGTTAACTGACATTGTCTAAACCATTATCGGAGTTCAACAGAGTTCTAAAACACAACTCAAGTGTCTAATTCAGTGTTAACCGAGGCTAAATGACTGTGGTAGGTGAAAAATGCATCTCTCCTACATGCAGCCATGCGTCTCTCCTACATGCATCCATGCTAACCTAGCGCTAACTGAATGTAGAGGACTAGAATTGAATGTAACTGACTCCTAACTCAGCTTGACTAGTCACTAACTGAACTCAACTGATGAAGGTTGGTATCGGCACTCCCAGTGGCTTCTAAATTGTAGGAATTGATCTAGGAGGATCCTAAACTTATGAATGCAAGTGAAATCAATGGTAGTAGGCCTCAATTAGTGTTCCCCACACTTTATTAATAGGAACATGTGCCCCAATTAGGCCAAGTGGACCCAATGGTGCTAGTGACTAAAAATAGACTGGATGGACTCCCGATTTAGACATATGACCAAATTGGACAAGGGAGGATTAATAATCCTAAAACCCCTGCTGAATGCTAACTTGGAAAATCTGTGGGCCCTGGTAACTAAGACCACATGTCACCCATTACATCAAGTAAAGTAAAGTAATTGTTCAATACAAGGAGCTGGGGAAAAAACCACATGGGAAAAAATCCCCCCTCTAATTAAGCATGCATAATTAGGATCAATATGGTTCTTCTAAGCATAGGTATCCTAGGTCCTGACATGTGAACCTCTCCATCATTATGTCTATAGGAATATTCCTCTTTGGAAGAAGAAATATATGCTCAACTAAATCAGGAATATAGACAGCTGCCAAATGAAGACTGGACCCATGTAGAGCACGTGAAATCAATTGATAAGTGAGAAAAGGTTCTTGAGGATTCAAAACATGTGAGGAAAACTCAATAAACTGATATGTTGCATCCATGCAAACCAAACCATGAGTGGTAAAATCATCCTTAAGTGTTAGGAGCAAGTGTTCAGGCGGATGCAGAATGTCTTCCTCTTTACTAGTTCTGTGAGGAGATGAGCATGTGATCAATGGTAGAGAAACACTGGGACTGTGGAGAGAGAATGATTGAGCTCCATAGTCTTATATAGCTTCAAAAATATATAATGATTCAAAAAATAAAATATCAGCAACCTCATAAGAGGAAACTAACACCAAATCCCCAGCAGCGGTTTTGAAGAGAAATTGCGGTACTTGATTTTTCACACTGGAATTGGTGAGAGCAGCTACAAGCATGACTGAAAGCTCTTGGATTTTAAAATTTGAACCAAATAATATCAGATCAGAAATTAAATCATATCTAAATAGGTTCACAACAGATCCAAAACTGTGAAATGAAATCAAATCTCCAACAACAATTTTGTAGGAGACTTGCGGTACTTGTTTCTTTACAAAATTAATGAGAACAACTACAAGCAATACTGAAAGCTTTTGAACCTGAAATATTAAAACAAGAAATATTAGATCAGATCTAAATAAGATCATATCATATTCAATAAGGTTCATATCAGATCCAAAGAAATGGTCAATCGAGACAGTGGATACACAACTTTCTTCTTCTTCAAAATTCTGAATTTTGGTGCATGCAATCTTGCAGGAATTTGCTGGAAGATCTAGATCAAGGGGAGTGAATGGATCACTTTAGTAATATGATATTTATTCCAAAATATCAAATGTATTACATATTTTCACACCAACAACAAAATTAGTGGGAGAAAAATCAAATTTCTCTTCACTTTCGGAAGCAATTACTGGCAAATTTTGCACAGAATTCAAAGGAAAATCACATGTGAATGTTTGCATGGAAGCGCAGCAGTATTTTTCTTCAATATCAGAGATTCGAATTCCTTCTTCTGTTTCATCCATATGAGGAGATGAGATATCAGAGATCTCATAAACTTCCGGAGCATCAGGAGAAGGAGTCATTGCAAGGAGACTATCTTCAATTCAAATTGACTGTGTAGGAGCTTCTGCTTCTTCTTCATCTTGAACAAATTCATCAGAGAGAGTGGAGGTCGATATTTTTGGATCAAGGATGCTTGTGGTGCTGGATGTGCTCTCCAAAGTTCTGTTATGATACTCATCAATCATTCCAAAGGTTTTGTCCAATATTGTCTAGAGTTCCTGTGGATCTTTAATAGATCTACTAAGGTAGCGCAAGCTAGGAGAAAGAGCCAGTTTCATTATTCCAAAAGATCCATCACATGCATTTAGCCAGTAATTCTCACTCTTAAAAGACTCTCTACCAAATCCATCAGAAACCCAATAGAGATCTTGTCTATTCAGAAATACAAACATCTTCACCTTCCATTCAAAATAGTTTGAGGATCGGGTGAGAAGAGGAACTGATGAATTCATTTTGAAGTTGTACCTGCAAAAAAAAAAGGGCACCGTAAGGTCGGACAGCTTACACATTTTAGGTTTTCATCACACCCAACATAGTTAATCAAGATTGATCAACAATTCCTTAACTTGGGGTATTAAGTGGTAAACCTTATGCTTCTAGCGCAGAGCTGGAAGGAGCAATTTTGCTAAAAAATGATCGAGTAGGAGATCTGAGGAGGAGAAGTGCCTTGTCCGCCGAGGCTCTGATACCATATTAAATTGAGCACATAGATCTGTGGACAAACACACAACTCACAAGATAGATCACACAATTTACTCAACAATTGAAGAATGAAACAGTGCAATAATGGCTTGTAGCTGTGAATGCTTTCATTAATAAAAAAGTAATTGGATAATAATTACAATGAGGTACAATGGCTTAAATAGCCACAAGCAATTTGAATCCACATGAGGAAATTTGAATTGATTAGACACTACTTGATGTAGGTAACTAATACCTTGTCTAAATCATTATAGGAGGACTCAATAGTTAACTGACCTTGTCTAAACCATTATCGGAGTTCAACGGAGTTCTAAAACACAACTCAAGTGTCTAATTCAGTGTTAACTGAGGTTAACTGACTGTGGTAGGTGAGAAATGCGCCTCTCCTGCATGCAGCCATGCTATCCTAGCACTAACTGAATGTAGAGGACTAGAACTGAATGTAACTGATTCCTAACTTAGCTTGACTAGTCACTAACTGAACTCAACTGATGAAGGTTGGTATCAGCACTCCCAGTGGCTCCTAAATTGTAGGAATTGATCTAGGAGGCTCCTAAACTTATGCATGCAAGTGCAATCAGTGGCAGTAGGCCTCAATTAGTGTTCCCAACACTTTAGTAACTGGAACTTGTACCCCAATTAGGCCAAGTGGACCCAATGTTGCCAGTGATTAAAAATAGGCTGGATGGACTCTCGATTTAGACACGACTCCTGATTTAGACATATGACCAAATTAGATAAGGGAGGATTAATAATCGTAACTCTCAGAAGTGAAGTAAATATGCACACCTAACAAGCAATGCCAAGCGCAATTTGTAGAATGAAAAACAAGGTATGCCACTACATGAGATGCAAAATTTTTCCTTCAAATGTAAGTACAATCATTCCTATATGAAAATCTGACTATAAACCAACAAGCAAACCTAATGCAAGTATTGTGCCAATGCAAAATGAAAAAGATGCATAAGTATGCAAAAGAAAAAATGTTTTTGTATTTTTTGAAAATAAATGAGATATGAAAGCAGTAAATGAATCTTCAACCCCCAGACCCCACAACCACTCACAAACAATAGCCAAGCAAGGCACTAAGGAAAAAGAGACCTAATGCACTAATCTCAAAGAAAAAAATGGATAAATGAATGACAAGAACAAAGCTTAAAAAATAAACTAAAAGAAGTCTCTGGTTAGAAACAAAGGGTGTATACAGATACCAGAAGCATCAAAGAAGACTCAACAAGCATCAAACTTCTCCCAGCAACACTTAATCCTCCAACTAAGGCTCAAAATAAAGGCATATGCAACTGTTCTTAGTAAAACAACGTATATACGTGACTGTTCAGGTAAAACCCGCGTGTATATGTGACTGGGACTACAAAACCCGTGTACAGGACAAAAAAGACATAAAAATAGGGAAAACAGACAAGACAAGATCAAATTTACTTCTTCAGAATCCTACTAGGAAAACATGACCCCAGACCTAACACAGAAACAAAGAAATCAAGAGCAATTCAAGTACATTGAATACTAAAACCCCCAAAGAGAAACAACTAGGAACCTCCCCAGTATGGTCGCCAATTCTGTAATGGAGAGAAACTTCCTATGGCTTGGGGTGTACCACAATAGACATATTTGACACTAGAAATCAATCTTTCCCAATATGCAAGAGAAACCAAACATCTAACACTGAGGGATACCGAATCATACCTTGTTCCGGACGGTTGAAGGAGATCCCTGTTGAGCTTTCCAATTCATGCTTGCGTTAGCAATTCACCCTCAACAAAAACAAACAAGACAAGCATGCTCTATAATAATGTGTTAGACCTACTCTAGCATATATATATTCAAAAATGTATAAGAAATTAAATACATCCATGGATTCAATATTTATATTCAAATGCACATAATTGGATAGGAAAATATATTTCTATTAATAAAATAAGAGATTACAATAGTGACAACCTCTGTCGACACGTCTACGAACCAAAGAAGCCGAGTCCTCCACCTGGGCCTCCACCATCTCAATCCTCCATCTCTCGATAGAAAGATCACAAAGTGATCCAAAGGGATGCAGAGTTAAGTATATGCAAACCGTGGCAACAATGGATTGTAGTTTCTTTGCTCTTCAATTCCTCCCCTTTAATGTATCCAAGGGGTTCCTTATATAGCACTCCAAAAGGGTAATGGAGGGTCGAATCTGAGCGATCTCAAGGAATATGGAAGGACAAGAGTTAGGATCTTCGGACTCATATGAGGAAAACTCCAAAAATATTTGGACTTATGCACACATTCCTATGTACGTGGGTTTGAGGTCAAAAGTCAAGTGTACATGCGAGTATGGGTTTAAAAGTCACATACAACAATAAATAGGTGTTTTTTAGGGATGAACTTGGAACATCAAAGTGTAATATAAGTCCATAGGGTCTAAAGAGTATGCAGAGGGAAATGGAAGGACATAAATATGTGATCAACCATGTGTGGTAAAATCAGCTATAACATATGCCCCCTAATGTCTGAGGTCAGAGGGGTAACATGATGGCCAAAATACATTATAAAATCCATCCCAGAAGTGGAGTAATGAAGACCTAGGTGGAAGAACCAACCACTCATCAGTATAATACAATAATCAATCTCTGCATATGACTGCAAATGCATATTGTACTCCCGAATACATAAGAGTACAATGGCCATGAATAGGCATGATATACAAAATGTGACATGTGTTGTCATCTCCATGTAAAATATACAATAGATTAGAATCTCCAAAGTGGATGAAGATATACAATGGATCAAGATCTCCATAATAGTTGAAGATATACAATGGATCAAGATCTCCATAGTGGATGAAGATATCTAATATACACTGGAATCAAATCACGAGACTTGAAATATCATGAACACTGGAATAATCAAGGAGGTAGCATACATGGAATGCCACTAAGCTTGAAATTCTTCTACACGAACCGCTACGAGTACATGTCCTACTATGCGAATAGATGTGTCGAGGTTGAACATATTAGTCCATCGTTTTATTACCTGTCATTGATGGATACCATTAACAAACTCGAGATCACCCAATGATAATGAAAATGGGAATCAAGGTATAGAGTGCAATCTAACAAGTGTGAATATATGTGTTGAGGTCGAACACTTGGAAGAATCCATCAATCAGAGGACATTGATGTATTCCCAAAACTATCGATGGCAATAGAACCCACCACTGATGACTTGTTATACCAAAATCCTGTCACCACCATGTGATAAGACCCTTGAATTAGATATTTTCCCTTAATCCCAACACTTGGAGAGGAAACCCATGTTGATTGTCAATCTTTCATAAAAATACTCAGCACCGTGCTTTCCTCATTATCCATGAGCGGTACCTTCCTCGCACTGCCTATATCTTATTTACCATAAGCAGTGCCACCGCTTATAGCCTTTGGTCCATAAGTATTTTTAACCTGAACCGCTCTATCATAAGAGGCAAAAGGCGGTACCCTGGGTAAAATGGGAAAAAAGAGAGGTTTCTCGAGGCTTCTAGATCATGAGCATTGTGTCCTCTCTTATCCCTATCATTGTGGGTCAGTTGAGATCGAGATCCCCCATCATAGGATCTTAGGGGCCACCTCATCCACAAATCTCTCAACCATTCCTATCCATTGAGCCTTATAAATACAAGCTCCTCCATGGTTGAGGGGAGAACTATAGAGGTATTGTTATGCTGTTGGATTGACCATTTGGCCCAAGCCAGTGGAGAGTATAGAGAGCAAAGTTGGAGCTTATGGGGATGAAGTGTTGGTTTCATGGAGATGCATGTCGACACTAAGGCTTAATTGGTTGTAAACTTCTCCATTCATCTTAATGCAAAGCTGATTTCTGTCCCACATTATTGTTGTTTTGATTTCACATGTAAATGTTGTTAGATTCCTTAGTCACTAACATGGATCAGTGGATTATGTTCTGGTAGATTTGATGTGTTTGCATGTTTAATCTGATTGCAGGTACACAAGTCTACTATTGAAGCGACATTCCAGGTATCTACGACATCCAGGGAGGGTCTTCATCCTTTGTCGGTCATTTGTTCTGGATCTGAACCATTTAGACCAGAGGAACATATTCTGTCCACAGAAGGTGAAATATTCTTGCTTACATGACTGTAAGTCTCAAGGCACTCAAATGACTCTAGAAACCTATTCCAGAATATATGAGATGGAGTCAATGGAATGGAATCCGCTGGAAGGAGGGCATTAAGGCATCCCCCATCAACCAACACAAGGTACTCAACAACGCTGTATAATGTGGAAGAACTCGAACAATATGTGCACAAACCAGTAACAGTACCGGGAATGGCCGATATGCAAAGTCAAGATAACTAAGGAATGGCCAACTCAGGCTTCAACTTCCTTTGAACAAGAGCATAAAAGTGAATGGTGACTGAAGGTAGGAAACATGGAATCGATATGCAAACTGGTACATCTCTGTGACATAGGAGGAATCAACGGAAGCTCCATAGGGAATGGAAGCTTAACCAATCGGTGGAGATAAACTTAGAGTAATGAGTACAACTCCTAAAGTCAAACTAATAACCCAACCAACGGATGTGATATACAGAGCTCTGTTCAAAGGAGACATGACTCGACTGTTGCCAAACACAACATCTTTTCTTGTCCGACCTTTTGGTTTTTTTGATTTTTTTGGACTTTTTCCAATATTTTGAAAAGCTTGAAAAAGAATAAAAGTTCTTTATAGTACAAATATAGGAGGAGACGACTGTCAGGGGACAAACAAACTAGTTCCAAGCAGTGGAACATGCCTATGCTCAATGCAAGGAGATATGTGTAGGATAACGACACTCAGGGGAAGGTATCCTCCTGGTAAAAGGGATGATAAAGCTTCAAAAGATATGTAAAAAGGATCTGCTTGGCTAGACATGAGACAAGCTCGGGTTATATGGCTGATAACTCAAAGTTAGGGAGCCGACATAAAGCCCAAGAAGGCAAGAAAAAATCATGAAAATGCAATTACAACTTGATATAAATAAGGGAGTCCCAGGGAAATGGCCAGCATAAAGTTCAAGAGGAGTATGAATCTCTTTCTCAAGGATATGGTGGGACTAAAAAGGACTCCCACAACCTAAAGGAGAAATTTTAGCATGGGCACCAAATGAAAAAGAGGATCTAACTAGGGAACCCATGTATAGGAAAGCTCTACCATTCACATAACACCACTTCTAACAACAACAAGAAGGTTCATTGACATCATGGAATGGGTTCGTACCTAAGGTTAAGATGAAACGGTCATAAGGTCATGTAAAACGCAAGATGATGTGAAATCCTAACCTATATGCTAGTTTAGACATGATACCTATAATAAGCACGAAAGGATTGAAGACTCGGTCAAATGACGCTCAAAACAGGATCCTACAACATTCTATTAGTCCAAACGGTGCAAAATGGTTAGAAACAGTCAAAAGCTATAGGAAGTGGGTAAAAATTTCAAAATGTTTTCTATAAAATAGTGAAAAAATAATTTTTTTCATACCATTTTGAAAATTCACCCACCATTGTGCTTTTATATCCAGAAAATCAAGAGCTGATTCAGGGAGCATCGTTAGGCGAAATCACTCCACGTTTGGTCCAGGTAAATACCCATGCCCTCCTCTTTCACTTTCATCCATAAATTTTTAAATTTAGTGGTCAATTTTTTTATTTAGGCCATCCCAAATAGTGCGTTTTGGCGCACGCAAAAATTGGGTCTTTTTTTGTGTATAGGGCTATGTATATGTAGAAAAGACCATGATACCCGCATACGTACACGGATATTTAAAAAACAGTCGCGTACATGGCCACAAACATGATTTTAAAAGGAAAATACTTATGAAAATTGGCATGTTTGTGTAGGGTGGTGCTAGAATGGAGGGAGAGAGAACATGGTGATGTTGAAGAGGTTGTGCAGGCTGATCTCATGGCTCAACAAGCACTGAGGCCTTGTGAGTTGTATAAGTTTTGGCGCCTTGGCAGCTTGAGGTCTAAGCCAAGGATACTCTAGTTGCTAGTGGATTACTGGGATCCAGACTCTGAGACCTTTTAGTTGGGTGGCATGTCACTCAACATAGAGATTGAGGACATATACTTTATCATAGGTTTGTCCCATCGAGGGGAGGTGGTGAACCTTCGATCTCGAGGGCCAGGAGGCGAGTTGACTATAGAGGAGTACATAGCTGTGTATTTCCTTCCCGATACAGAGAAGGTTTTGAGTCAAATACCGAAAAACTCATTCCAGAACCTGAGGGTGAAAGCCATACTATTGGAATTGGGCAAGATCGTAGGTTTAGCATCACTCCACCAGGCCTCAAGGCCAATGATGTTCTATGCAGTAGAGCGCACATGACCTACGATATATGACTGGAGTACCTCGTTGCTAAGCAACATGAAGTAGCAACTCAGTGACTGCAAGATAGGAAGGGTATGGAACTTTGGGTTTGACAACATACTGAGTGCATTCTTTTTCGAGCAGGTACTGAGGTTAAGCCCTAGAGTTGACATTGCTCCACATGGAGTTAGGGATTGGGCTTAGCTATGTAGGACAATGTCATGCAGAGACTGGGAGGGGGAAGAGTGGATAACCCCTATATAGTAGACTTCTTCCTCTTGTGTTAGAGACAGATCGTCGCCATATATGACTATCCCTATGCAGAAATCGACTTCTGTGGAGATCCAGATATACCCTTACCACCAGGAACAACACATGGAGACATAGGTAACGAATCCCAACTCACTTTTGTTGTTTGAATTATTAATTTTTTTTGTGTTTTTTGATATATATGAAATTAAAAGACATGTTTTTGGTGTGACGACATATAATGATACTCTGTCATGGACATGCAAATGTAGGACCACGACGACCAAATGGATTTCCTTGTCATCGATGGAGGGGAAGAGGCGATGAGATCATGGGTGTGGATGCGGAGCAGATGCTCCAAAACATTCACAAAAACTTCGTTCGCTTGACATAGAAGGTTCCCTTGGCACAAGTCGAGGACTTGCCTGAGGCCATGCAACGCTAGGTGGTTGGGGTGCCACATGCATGGGTTTGATTATTTCATCGGCTAGATAGAGCCGTGGTGTGCTACCATGATCAACACCCTCCTCCACCTCAGGAGCCCCAATTTTGTATATGACACTCATGTATTATGACGTCACCATTTTTGGACTTAATGAAAAAATATTTATGATGATCGATTATTATTCTATTTACATGTGTAAAATGTGTTTTTGAAATGCTTTTATCGTCTGTGAAATAAATTCCAATATAGTACATAGTTAGCATATGGATCAACAACTTGATTAAAATTTCTTGTAATGTGAATGTATTTTATGCTGTCAAATTGCCGTTCTAGCAATCTTACACGCAAGAATCTTCGTAACAATGTCAGATCCCTAACAAGATACAAGCCATTAAGTTGTGATACCACTAATTGCGAATCAAGACATACCTCAAGAGAAAGGACACCATGTGAAATGGAATCACATAATAACTCAATCACAGCACTATATTCATCAACATTGTTTGACGAAGGTCGTAAACATGCGCCTCTTGAAGACAACACTTGACCCGTAGGAGTATAAAGCACCCAAGTAGCCGAAGCTGAGTTTTGAGTGTGGCGGCTAGCACCATCTGTGAATCCTATGTAAACTGAAGACTCCATCGACATCTTCCATAATAAACAAAAGCTAATCAACAAACCTGATCACCATAAGAAGACCAAACTACACTATGCAAAATGTACAATAATATACAACAATCAGCCATGGCTGAATATCATGCATACTATTTCTTAAGATAGAGCCCATTTCTAGGCTTCACCAAGGCCGTCCCTTCATAATCAACCAACTCATAGGTGCCTTTCTCTAAGACACACTTGACCACGTAAGGACCATGCCACATCGGGTTAAACTTTCCTGCCCCTAAGGGTTCCTTAGCTTGATCCCACAAAAGGACCAAGTCACCTTCACTAAATATCCTAGGACGGACATACTTATCGTACTAGACCTTAACGCGACGCTTGTTAACCTCAAGATCCACTAAAGCATCTTGATGCTACTCATCAAGCTGCTACAAGTGGACCAAATGTTCTTCCAATGCAAAAGTCTCTGGTAAAAGCTCCACAGCTAGCTTCAAAGAAGGGATTTCACATTCAACCGGTAATACTGACTCCATCCCATTCACAAGCTAATAGGGAGAAAAACTGGTGGCAGTATTGACCACAGTTCTATAGGCCCACAAAGCAGGATACAAAATGATATGCTAATTAGTATTGCTAATTTGTACGATGGTTCATTGGAGAATGGACTTAAGTGACTTGTTCACTGCTTCAACCTAACCATTCTCTTGAGGATAATAAGAAGAGTAATGTTCTTGCTTATGCCCTAACTTCAAAGACAACTCCTCCATCATTTTGTTCTGAAAGTTCTTGCCATGGTCCGTGACAAGCTCCCTCAGAATGCCAAACTGGGTGAAATATGGTTAAATATGAAATGCGTGGCTGTTTCACCATCAGATTTGATAATGGGAATAGCCTCTGCCCATCTCATGAAGTAATCAATAGCCACAATAATATGATGGTGCCCCCCAGTCGAAGCTAGGTTACAATCCATAAAATCGACTCCCCGCTTGGTGAAGGGACCAGCGATGATGATGGGATGCAAAGGGGCAGGACGAGAACGTATATTTCATGCAAACACCTGGAAAGGGTGGTACCTCTTAACCGCATTAACACAATCTGTAAAGATGGGCGACCAAAAATAACCTGCTCTCAAAATTTTTTGTGCTGTAGAAATCCCATATAAATGACCACCACACGCCCCTGCATGGGAATCATTAAGCATGACCTCAACCTCCTCACGAGTTAAACAATGACATAAAATGGAATCAACCCCACGATGGTACAAAGTATCTTCCACTATGAGGTAGTTCTTCGCTACTTGACGTAGTCGTTGACGCTCATCTCACGAGAGGTGAGTAGGAACCTTCAATGTTTGCAAATAAACAATAATATCCCCATACCAAGGGTCCATGACTGATATGAGAAAGATATGCTCATCAACAAGAGAATCCTCATGAACCTTCCCTTCATCTAAATTTTGAAAATCTGATATGATATCAGCAAAGATTAATGATTTCTTCAATTTTTCCGAAACAAACTCGAGATCAAACTCTTGCAATATCACAATCCATTTATTATACTTCCCCCCAATCATCCTTCTCGTGAGGACAAATTGAAATGGATTAATGTAAGCTACGACCAAAGTTTGGCGAAGGAGGATGTAATGCCTCAAACGCTGAACCACATGGACGGTGGCTAAGTCTAGCTTCTCAACATGGGTATATTGAAGTTCTGCATCAATAAGTTTTTGGCTAAGATAGTAGATGACATGCTCATGGAGCTCCTTATCCTCTTGAACCAAGACCATACCAATCGTCTCTTGAGACATAGACACATAAATCAAGAAATCATGGCTATAGTCTGGTGGACTAAGCATGGGGGCCGATGCCAAGGATTTCTTCAAAGCATCGAAAGACACCTCGGCCAACTCATCCCAGTAAAAAGGGGTGTCTTTCTTCAATAAACGCATTAAGCCCTTGGTCAAATTGGCAAAATTGAACACGAACCTTTGCAAGAAGTTCACCATTCCGTGTAAACATTGAAGATGTCGAATGTTATGCGGGGGAGATAATTGAAGTATTGCCTCAACCTTTAAGGGATCAAATCTAATACCCTCCTTGGACACACTGAATCCTAGTAAACGATCAACCTTCACACAAAAGATGCACTTATGAGGATTTAAACGAATTTGATAATGACGACATCTTTCGAAAACCAATCTCAAATGATAAGGATGATGCACCCTCAAGTGAGAGTGAGCAGCAAGATCATCAAAATACACTTCAATAATCTTTTTAAGATCATGAAAGGCAAAGGTCATGGCCTGTTGAAAGGTAGCTTTGACGTTTTCAAGGCCGAAGGGCATCTTTCGATATGCAAAAGTTCCCCAAGGAAAAATTAATGCAGTCTTATGTTGGTCCTCAGGTTTAATCTGTATCTGATTATATCTAGAAAATCCATCCATAAATGAGAAAACCTCGCTTCCCGCACACTCATCCAAAATTTGATCAATAAATGGTGTAGGGAAATTGTCTTTAGGACAGGCTCGATTTAAATCACGGAAATTAGTGCATTATAGATTCCAACCTTTACTATAAGGTTGTAGATGATGGGATCATGATATTACTGTTATATGTGGATGATCTTTTTTTGACAGGAGAGGAGAAGCTCATCATTGAATGTAAGAAGAATCTTGCAATAGAATTTTAGATGAAAGAGCTTAGCACAATGCATTACTTCCTAGGTATTGAAGTATGGTAGTTCCCAGATGATATTTTCCTAAACCAAGGAAAATATGTAGTTGAGATACTAAAGAGATTTGGGATGTTGGATTGTAAGGCAATGAACGCTCTGATGGTGACAAACCCGAAGCTCCTGAATGATGACTCTTCAGAAATAGTAGATGTCATACTATACAGATAGATTATTGGGTCACTGATGTATTTGAAAAATACAAGAACATATATATGTTTTGTTGTAAACGCCTTGACTCAATATATGGTGGATCCCCAACATGTTCACTTAGTTGCAAAAAAATATGTGATGATGTACCTAAAGGGCACATTGGACTATGGACTCAGATATGCAGTTGACAATGAGTTCAAATTGTATGGCTATACTGATCCATATTGGCCAGGAAGTGTGAAAGATAGAAAGAGAAGTTTAGGATGTTGTTTCAGTTTGGGATCAGGTGTGCTCTCATGGATTACTAGAAAACATACTAGTATTTCGCTCAGTACAAAAGAGGATGAATACATTGCAACATGTTTAGCCTATAGAGAAGCGATATGGCTTCACAAGTTATTGTCAAGATTGTTTGATTCCGAGATGGATGCAACTGCTATTTATTGTGAATCCAGAATTGCATCAAACTGACAAAGAACCTGGCATTTAATGATATGTCAAAGCATATAGAAATAAAGTATCATTACATTGAGGATATGGTGTAGAGAGTAGTTGTGAAGCTCCTCTATGTTCCCAGAGGAATATGTTACAGATGTGTTGACTAAGACTTTGTCTTGTGTGAAGTTTGAATATTTTCGAGACAAGCTTGGTGTAGTCTGAAAGGATATCCATGGATAGAGGGAGTGATGATGAGATTGTTATTGATAATATGATAATAATAATATACTAGTGCAGAGATGGCCATCGAGTTTATAAGAGTTCCTATAGATGTTGTGGTCCGACATTCATTGCGGACTGTCTGACATTCATTTACGGACGATGTGTTCTTGCATTCATTTGTAGAAGTTGTGGTCTAAAATTCACTACGGACAGTCTTTCATTCATTTGCAGACGATGTGGTCTTGCATTCATTTGCATATGTTGTGGCCCGGCATTCACCATGGATGGTCTTGCATTCAGTTGCAGATGGTGTGGTCTTGCATTCATTTGCAGATGTCATGGTTCATAATTCATTGCGGACAATATTGCATTCATTTGCAGATGATGTGGTCTTGCATTCATTTGAGGATGATGTAATTCCAACATACTTTATACTGTGGGTGATTTCACATTAATTTGCGGATGTGGTGTTGTGTTGTGTTTGCATGTGTGGTATTTTAGGTGATGCTAAAGATGATGATGCTTGAGATGATGTGATGTGATTCTCTAGATGTGATGCTTGTGATGGTGTCCTGAGATGTGATGATCGAGATGATGCTCATGACTATGTACTAAGATGTGATGCTCGTGATTATGTGCCGAGATGTGATGCTGGCGATGACGTGCCGGGATGTGATGCTCGTGATCATGTGTTGATATGTGATGATCGAGATGATGCTCATGATGATGTTCCAAGATGTCATGCTCGAGATGATGATGTGATGCTCCGTGATGACGATGTTCCATGGATGATGATGATGTTGATATAGTTGTGAAAACTTCATGTGACATATAGATTCACCAACTAGTTTTACAATTGTTTTGTTGTGATAGAATACCTTCCTTGTTAAGAGGGAGTGTTAAATAAATGTAACTGTGAAAGATATTCTATTTTGTATTATTATTATTATTCATCCTTTCGGATATGTTTTCCTCTGATTGGGGATGCCATTGATGTAATTGGTCATGTAAAGTCTTCAGTTAAAACCTCCATTGTAAGTCGGGTCAGTAGTACCCACAAAAGTATTATTAAAATGTAATTTTGAGTCTCCTAAGGAAAGTCAGTCTTGGTTGTGATGAGAACTCAACCCTCCTGGGTTAGTAGGATTCTCATTTGATGTGTATAAGTAGGTGAAGTACCTCCCTCATTTGGACACACTCAACAATCAAGCAAGTTCGCTAGACAGAGAAAGAGCAGTCCAACTAAGGATGATTAAGCAATCTAGTCTTATCGTTTGGGTCTTATAATGTACATGGTTGGAGTCTACATCGAGGAAGTTTTGCTGGGTATTCTTCCCCACGAGGGTTTCCCAAGATAAATATTTGTGTTCTCTTTTATTTTGTTGTGCTTGTTATTCTTTCAATGATCCTTTTTTTTCCATAATAGCTTTTAAATGCTTAACATACCGTGATGGGCTATGGGATGAAATGACTATCTACAAAGAGAGTCAACAATTTACTCAAGTGTTGGATTATGTTGGAATCACATTCATATGCAACAAATTCCATCATTATGGACACATCGTCAAAGGTTGCTTGCTACCCTTTGTCAAAAGGCATTAGCTCGCCAAGATAGATTCAAAAGATAACTTCAATAGGGGTAAAGTATAGAATACTGAAGCTTTGAATCTTGGTGGGGTTCTGGTGGGAAATGTATTAGCTATGATATCATCCTTGGAGGGACCAAAGGACAAGAATGACACCTCCCTTGATGATAATTTCACGATGGATTTATAGGAGAAGGGGAGAACATCTTCTGTGCACCATGTGGTGGATTCAAAGCTGCTTGGGATGTATTGTATAATGGGTAAGACCTATTTCATGTTGTTTACTATATTTGATAACTTGGATGGTATTAATAGTAATTTTAGTCCTATTTCATCTTGTCCTAATTCCTTACCATATGACAACATTGTTTCTCCTTTCACCTCACCCTCTAAGGGATCATCCCCTTCAGGATCCACGATGTCATGTGGAGTTTGTATTATGTTGAATCATGTTGATGATAGGCATGGTGATATACTTAGTACCCATTTTCCCACTTTTTTTTAGGTAATTGCCACTTATTTTTCTAAACTTGAGCACCCTACTCTTAACTATGGCACCATTGCTTTGGAGTATAGGTTGACAGAACTTTTCCCTGGACTGGAGTATCCTGAGCCTGTTAGCTAATTGAACCCTTCACCCTTGGATCCTCATGGCTCTAGAATGGTCCTAGTTGCTGAAGGGATGTCTATTAGGACCTTCAATATTGTGGAACTATTGTGTGAACTGACTAATGGATGTGGACCTACCGACCTGGTGTATCTCTCCCAGTCTATAGACCTCTCTTGCATTGATGAAGCTGCTTCCTTGATAATACCAATTGGGGAACCCCCTACTCATCCTAAAGTGAATGAGGATAGTGATTTCCACGAGTCTTATCCTTTCTAATATGATGTTAACTCTATGGGAGGGTGCTACTATTTGGACCCTGTGATTTTCTGCGAGCCAACTAGTGGGGACACTCTAGGGTGTAATTATGATCATATGGAACATCTACATGTGTATTATACTCCTTGTTCATGGATATATGTTGCTGATGATGGAATAGAGCTTAGGAAATACATGAGTATGGTTTTCTCTAATAGCCTTCTTCCTGTTGGTAATGGAGAGATTTCCCATATTTCCATTTGAAATGGTGATGAGTTCCTAAACCCGTGATATCAATTTCAACCCAAAAGTACTACTTCCAAATATTGGTGTCCTGTTCGAGGGGGAGGATGTATTAGCCATATTCGGGGTCTTCCTTTAGACTTAATTGACATAGATCCATTATGGCATCTACTAGAGATCAATCTACTTTGGATGTTAAGGCGGGGAGACAAAAGACTATTTCAGGGACTCTTAGAGCATGGTCCCATAGTAAAAGGGTTATCGCATGCTCATTATGTCCCTTAACTGTAGAGGGATAGGGAATCCATTGAAAAAATTAACCCTATAGCGATTGCTATTTCTACACAAACCTGAGCATTTTGATGCTTCAAGAAACATTGGCTAGTGGCGACTATATTTTGTCGGAGTTTATTACTTTTCTTCTGAGTAGGGACTTTCAATGCATTGATGCCATTAAACTATCCAGGGATATTGTTACTGGTTGGAGAAATAGTTCTATTCTATGTACTAACATGTGGTCCATTTTTCGAGGCCTTGGGAGTTTCTTATTCTCTCATGATTTTGGGAGGGTTTTTGCATTCCTTAATGACTATAGTCTACACACTCAAATATTGACCTACTAGCATATACTATTTGGTTTTGGTTTCCACAAAATTGGATGCTTCATCCTTGGAGGTGATTTAAATTCCTCCCTTGGTGAATCAGAGTCATGGGGGGATAATGCACAAAAAGATCTTTTGTACAGCTTATTTATCAAGAAATTAGAGGATGAAGGTATGTTTGATACCCTTTCATTTTCTCTCAAGCCTACTTGGCACAATGTGATAACTGGTGCATATTGTGTATCCAAAAGACTCAACTGCTTCCTCATTAACGAAGGTATTCTTAGAATGGTTCCATTCATTCAATAATGGATTGGTGAAGGGGGGGATTCAAATCACCACCCCATATTTATGGAGCTGGGATCTATCCAAGAGAACCCTACACACCATTCAAATTTAATGAGTCATGGCCCTAGCACAAATCATATACTCAGTTGGTTAAGGGTTTATGGACTCCAGTTGATGCAAGTATTTCCTCTTCAGCTGCTGCCCAGTTCTCAGACAATATAAAGGAGGTAAAAGAGAACACTATTTCCTAGTCAATTGAACATAGAAGGATTATGGAAGCATAAGTGAAATTATTGAAGAGAATATGGCTGGCTTTCATGGTGAATTCCCTTATGGATTTCAGTCTTTGGATTAAAAAATGTGATTTATAATCTTGTAGGTATAAGGAATGAGATCTTAAGTGAGAATCGGGCTACTATTCTATTAAATATCCATGCAACATGGCTTAAATAGGGGGATGATAACACCAAGTGTTTTCCCAATTATTTTAAGCACAAGTTTAACAATAATATTATATGGCAGTTTGAAGAGGTTGGAGGTCATACTGCTACTAGTTTCAAGGAGCTGGCTAGAGTTGGTGATAAACATTTGAAGGACATGTTCAAAGAGGACCAAGGGGGCTTCTATTGTTACTATAATAGATTTGATTTCTCATTATTGATCTTATGTAAACAATGAAAACAATGCTATCTTGAGGGAGGTAGTGACGATAGATGAACTCAAACCAACTTTACATCTTATGCAAAAAGATAGATGCTTGGGCCTTAATGGATTCCCTGTTGAATTTTACCCAGGGTTTTTGGAGCTTTTTGATGTGGATCTACTGGCTATTATAGAAGAACACAAGATTAAAAGGATTATATTGGCTTCTTTTAATAGTACATTTATTTCTCTCATACCAAGGACATGGTGATTAGTCTTGAATACTACATACCAGTGTCACTGTGCAATTGTGTAAATAAGATAGTTTCCAGATTCATTGTCAACAAGATTAGAGAAAATCATGCCCAGCTCGGGGTTGGAAGTGTTGCTGAGAGATTAAAGAGAACACTGGCCTAAGGTTGGGTCGAACGTTGCGGCGACATAGCTGGTTGCGGGACAAGCTTCTCCAAAGATAAGTATTCTTGTTTATTTAAGTTCTGCAACTGTATTTGCTTATGAATTGCTATGAAATTATCATGAACATGTTGAATGCATGAATGTGTTGAATGAATGATTTGCTTCCACTGTATATATCATGTACATTTTATTATGCATCTGTGTATTTATATGCTTTAAGTTCAATGCATTTTTATATCTGTATTATGTTCATGGGGGCTTAGATTTCCCGGGTTGATAGATGTTGTCGCATCCTCTCCGCTGAGTAAGGGTTGGGGACGTGAAAAGAAGTGTGGAAGTTTAGGAAGTGCACAAATCCCACCAAGAAATGGGACTCATACATGCAAATACCACCAAGTCAATGAACTTAAGTGCACAAAACCCCATGAGGTTGAATTACCAATAAGGTTTACACAGACAAAACATGGAATGAGTTGGTTTGCTTGACCAAGAAGTAAGAGAGTTGAGGAATCACTGAGTCAAAGGAATCCCAACCTATGGACACATATCTTGAGTAAGAAGAGTATAAATATGTGAGAGATGGAAGTATTGATGTAAGTTTGAAGATGAAGAATATGCGATATTTTTATTTTTAAAGCTTCTAATTCTGGGGGTATCAATGGCTCGTTTATATAGAAGAAGTTTATACAACAGAGAACCGATTGCACAAAAGTAATGAAGAGAAATAGTAGACAGTACAAAAATCAGAGAGATGCCCTGAGGATGTGCGAAGAGAATACACAGTGAATGATGCATATCACATAAGTGTCAAAGTATTAATGCACATATTACAAAAGACATAGGTCACATAACACATAAGTGGCAAAGTGTTGATATTTCTAAAGACATAGTCACAAATCACAGATGGTTAAGACACAGATATCCAAGGATGCATAACGCAGATCTTAGAAGACACAGACACAAATCAGAGAAGACATAGATCACATATCACAAAAGTTGCAGTTATGTTATAATTTATTCATTTCAGGGAAACAAGAAAGGGAAAGGAAAGTGAGTTGTAGCTTCCTTCTAGTTGGTGCCAAAGAATACAAAAAGGGAGTTGGTGATTCCATTCAATTGGTGCTGGATAATACAAAAAATGGAGTTGGTTTTGGAGAATACAAAAATGGAGTTGGTGCTTCCATTCAGTTAGTGATAGAGAATACATAAAAGGGAGTTGGTGCTTCTATTTAGATGGTACTATAGAATACCAAAAAGGGAGTTGGTTTCGAAGAATACATAAAAGGGAGTTGGTGCTGGAAAATAGGAATAGGAGATTGCAGTCTCCATTCAGGTTGTTGCATGAACACTACGAGTAGGTGATTGTGTAAAAGGAATAAAATCCATTCAAGTCAGTGCCTGAAGTTAGCAAGTTAGTGCTTGCATAGGATGTTTAATTCCTTACACGTTGGTGCCTATAATCAGCAAGTGGGTGCTTGCAGGTGTGACTGGTGTCCTAATTAGATTGGTGTCTAATGTGAGTTCATGTTCATAATTGGAGATTGGTTTATCATATCCATGTAATATATATATATGTAAAGTCAATTACAGATTCTTTGCGCAATTGTTTCCTTTACTGTTTTGGGCAGGAAAAAGTTCTTGAAGTATAATATGTTAAGTGAAAATTGTGTAATATGCGCTTTATATTGATTCACCCCTGTCTTAGTATAAAAAATAATTCCAACAAATGGTATCAGAGCATGTGTCTTCAATAATAGTTTAACATTCGAAAGATAAATCTTTGTGCATATATGGACAAACATGAAGTGCTCTTTATGGAAATTTAATAAGTATATAAAAATGAGGGATTTGGAGATGAAGAGATGTATGAGGTAGATTTTGAAGGTGAACTAATCAGTTCTTTGGAATAACTAAATAAATCAAGAAAATGAAATAAATCCTTGAAGGAACAATTGTTAAGATACGAAGAACAAGTCAAGAATACAATAAAATTAGAGTTGAACATGATTGAACAATTGAAATAGAAGGAATAAAAGTGTGAGAAGTTGGAGATTGAAGTAACTCTGTTTAAAAATGGAATTGCATAAAGCCAATGACCAGTTGAATCTTCAACAAAAGTTCAACAACAACACCAAATCTCTATATGAAATTATAAAAAATCAAAGACAACCATCTAAAAAGACAGGAAGAGGTTATGAAGGTTCGAAGTCACCAAGATCAATCTTCTATATAGGTGCCATAAATTTTGTATTATGTGCTGAAAGGTTCCACTTCAAGGAAAAGTTAGAATTGCAAAGAAAATAAGTCAACTCTTTGGAGGACTTGTACTGTGGAGTCTGGAAGAACTCACTTTACAAGGTATCAAACTCTTTTCTTAGGAAACTGCTATTTTTGTAACAATTTTTTGTCACAAATCATTAAATTATAAAGCACATTTGAAAGATAGAGTTAAAAAGATAGTTTTTTCTCTTTCGATAACTATAGGAAGAATGATATCAAAAGGATTTCCAAATCCCTAAAAGAAAACTTTAGTTTCTTTCTCCCGTTAAAATAAAAAAAGTGAATTCCATAATTGTTGCAATCATGGCCATAAAACCAAAGACTGCGCAAATCAACCATCACCTGCTAAACCTATTGAAACTATCCTCAATGGAAGATACTCTACAAAATTCTAGTAGAAAGAGTTTGGTCAACATAATCAAGAAGGATGCAGCCTAGCATTAGATGCCAAGAGTAAAAGGGGGAAATGGTATATTGATAATGGATGTTCCAAAAACATGACATGAAATAAAGGAAACTTCTTGAAGTTTAGAGTAGAAAAAGGAGGCAATTTTTATTTTGGAGACAATGGATTTGCCAATATTCTTGGAAAGGGCTTAATAAGTATTAGAGATAAGAAAACCAAAGCAGAGAATGTATTACTAGTTGAAAACATGAAATATAATCTTCTTAGCATGATTCAAATGTGTGATCAAGGACATACACTCACCTTTGATTCAAAGAAATATAGAATAATAAATAAGGATACATGCAGATTAGTGGCAATTGCAACTAGAACCTCGAACAATGTCTACATATTAGGTGAAAAGAAAGAAAAGTGTTGAATGGGGAAAATAGATGAAAGTTGGCTCTGGTATAGGAGGATGGGACATATAAATATTGAGAACCTGATCAAACTCAACAAAGACCAATATATGGGATATATTCCAAAAAACACAAGGCCCTTAACTTCTATTTCCAAACATTGCCTACACGGCGAGCAAACAAGAGTAAGTTATAAAACAAAGTAATATTCCATGACAAAACCATTGGAATTAGTACATATTTATATCTGTGGTCCCATGAGAACCAAAGGTCTAAATGGTGAATAATATTTTCTTATATTCATAGACGATCATACTAGAATGACATGGGTTTTCTTTCTTAAGAAAAGTCAGGAACATTTGAATGTTTCAAAATATTCAAAGAAGTAGTTGAAAATGAAACCGTTTTGAAGATTAAATGTATAAGATCAGATAATGGAGCCGGATACACCTCAGATTAGTTCAAGGATTTATGTGAAAAACATGGAATTAAAAGACAATTTTTAGTCTCCAGGACCCCACAACATAATGGAGTAGAAAAAATAAAAAATAGAATGATACAGGAGATGACCAGAACAATGTTAAATGATTCTAAATTATTTGACATATTCTGGACTCGGTATTTTCACACTTCCATTGATATTTTAAACAGAGGATGAATAAGAAATAGTAGCAACATGACACCCTATGAACTATGGAAAGGGACGCCAACAACGGTTCAACATTTCTAAATATTTGCAAGAAAGTGCTATGAATATGGGAATATTTGTTTCCATATCTGATAAAGGAATCCTTCTTAGATATGCCACTAGAAGCAAGGAATACAAATGATACAACCTAAGACTAAACAAGATAGTGGAAAGTCTAGATGTAAAGGTAGATGAAGAATTTAAGTACATGAAAATAGAATATGATGAAGATTAGCCAGTATTTGAACAACCATCAGAATATTTGCAAGAATAAGAAGAAGAGCTGGTAGAACAATAATAAAACAAGTATAAAGAAGAATCAGAAGAAGAAAGAATACCTGATACGAGGGCTCCCTCCAGGTACGTTCAAAAGAAGCATTATGAGGATTTGATTATTGGAGATAATAGTGCTAGTGTAGGAACAAGAAGAATGTACCTAAAAAATGCCTTCAAAGAAGTGTGTTTCTCTTTATTGTACCAAAAATAGCCAAATTGTTTTGATGAAGCCATAATTGATGAACATAATATTAAGGCCATGGGAAAGGAATTAAATCATATCGAGAAAAATCAAACCTGGGAACTTGTTCCAAGGTCCAAAGGAAAAAATTTCATTGGGACCAAATGGGTCTTCGGGAACAATTTAAATAAAGAAGGACAAATAGTTAGAAACAAGGAAAGGCTGGTGTGAAATGGATACACGTAGGTTGAAGGAATAGATTTTGAAGAAACCTTTTCATTGGTAATAAGAATGGAAGCAATCAGGATGTTCCTAGCATATAATTGATCGAAAAACATTATTGTATATCAAATGGATGTAAAATTGACATTCTTAAATGGGGAACTAGAAGAATAAGTGTACATAGAAAAACTAGAATGATTCTCTCTCTCTCTCTCTCTCAGATAGTAAGGATTATGTCTGCAAATTAAATAAGGATTTGTATGGACTAAAGCAAGTACCAAGACCCTAGTATTTAAGACTAGACACATATCTGCAATCATTCTAGAAAAACGAGAATGATTCTCTCTCTCTCTCTCTCTCTCTCTCTCTCTCTCTCAGATAGTAAGGATTATGTCTGCAAATTAAATAAGGATTTGTATGGACTAAAGCAAGTACCACGACCCTAGTATTTAAGACTAGACACACATCTGTGACAACAAGGCTTTAGAAAGGGTCATGTAGATGGCAATATATAAATAAATTTTGAGCATATAAATATGGTTGTGGTCGAGGTATATGTGGATGATATCATATTTAGAAGCAATGACGACAATTTAAGTAAAAAATTTCCCATGAAAATTCAAAAGGAATTTGAAATTTCCAAGCTTAGAGAACTATCTTTCTTCCTAGATCTACAAATATCTCAACTGAATGATGTCATGTTAAATGTTGAAAATATTTAACATGGAATATTGCAGACCAATATGTACACCCATGATTACGGGCTACAAATTGACAAAGAAGATGAAGCAAATGAAGTGGATCAAAAACTTTATAGGTCAATTATTGGAAGTCTGTTGTATGTAATTTCCTCAAGAGCAAATATAATGCAAGTAATGATTATGGTTGTAAGATTTCAAGAAACACCTAAGGAAACTCATGTCCAAGCTGTAAAAATAATTTTCAGATATATGAAAGGAACCTTGGAATTTAGTTTATGGTATCCACTTAGTGATAATTTGACTTGGTAGCATATACAGATGCATAGTGGGTAGGAAGTATTAATGACATAAAGAGTACAAGTAGAGAAACATTCTTCTTAGGAAATTTCTTAGTATCTTGGTTGAGCAAGAAACAATCCTCATCATCTCTATCTACTAAAGAAGCATAATATGTTGTTGCAACAACTTGTTGTGCACAATTCCTGTGGATAAAGCACACATTAAAGGATTTCCAAGTGGAATTTGATTAGCCTATATCAATTTTATGTGACAACACAAGTGGAACCAACATATGAAATAATCCTGTACTACATTCTAAAACTAATCATATTCCCATAAACTACCATTTTGTAAGAGAACAAATTGCTAAAAATGTTGTCAAGTTTTATTATGTGGAAACAAAGGAACAAATCATAGATATATTGACAAAGCCACTTCCAAGAGATAATTTTGAGTATCTTAGAAGGAAACCTGGAGTAGTTTTTGCTCCACAATAATTTGAAACATTTGCGACCTGACAAAATATATGGTGTAGTAGAAGTAACAAGAGGATGAATTGACAAGCATGAAGCCATGTGGAGTCAAATATTCAGGAGGAGAATCCCTTTCCCATTGATGTCAAAGGAGGAGAAATGTTGAATATGAATTAAATGCTAAGGAGGAAAGATTTTAAAAATTGCAAAAATGAAAGATCAAATGGCATGAACACAGGGGGAGCATGTTGCACACATAAAAATATCTTACATTAAGGGGGAGCTTAGTTTTATTTGGTGTTGACATCAATGCCAAAGGAGATAATGTTGGATTTTGGTGTTGTAATTGATGTCAAACAAAAAACAAGCATGATGGAAAACAAGAAAAATGTTGATGAATGTCAAGAAGCATAAAGTCTTGAAGTTTGTTCATACAATTGATGATGTTGAGTAAAATGATAGTTTAAATAAATATATAAAAGTACATGCTCGTATCAACAATGTGTAAGATCCATGAGACGTTGCCTCTGTATACACAAAGCCAGTTTGAAGAAGTATATAGAGAAGAAGTGTGAAAGTTTAAGAAGTGCGCAAATCCCACCAAGACATTAGAGTCATACGCATAAATAACACAAAGTCATTGAACTTAAGTGCAAAAAACCCCACAAGGTTGAATTATCGATAAGGTTTACACTGAAAAAATATGGAATGAGGTGGTTATCTTGACCAATATGTAAGAGAGTTGGGGCATCACTGAGTCAAAGGAATCCCAACTTATGGACACATCTCTTGAGCAAGAAGAGTAAAAATAAGTGAGAGATGGAAGTATTGATGTAAGCTTGAAGATGAAGAAGATGTGCTATTTTTATTTGGAAAGCTTCTAATTCTGGGGTATCAATGACATTGATCTAGAATAAGTTTATACAACAGAGAGTTGATGCACAAAAGCAATGAAGAGAAACATTAGATAGGGTGCAAATTAGAGAGATGCCTTCTAACATGATTTGTGAAGAGAATACACAATGAATGAACAAGAGTGTAGAAGTGCCAAAGTATTAATATACAAATTGAAAAAGATGCAGATCACATAACACTGAAGTGGCAAAGTGTTGATATTGTTAAAGACACAATCACAGATCACAGATTGTTAAGACACAAACATCAAAGGATGTAGAACACAGATCTCGGGAGATGCTGACACAAATAAGAGAAGACACAGATTGCAGATCACAAGACTTCCAGTTCTATTATAGTTTATTCATTTTAGGGTGGTGGGAAGGGGCAATGAAAGGGAGTTGTAGCTTCCTTAGAGTTGTCATTGGAGAATATGAAAAGGGATTTGATGCTTCCATTCAGTTGGCGCTAGAGAATACATAAAAGAGAGTTGGTGCTTCCATTCAGTTGGTAATAGAGAATACAAAAAAGGGAGTTGGTGCTTCCATTCAGTTGGTGTTGAAGAAAACAAAAAAGGGATTTGGTGCTTCCATTAGGTTGGTGTTGAAAAACAAGAAGAGGAGATTACGGTCTCCATTTAGGTTGGTGCCTGAACACTGCGAGTAATTTCTTGCGCAAACATTAGAGGAAATTTGGGGTCTAAAATGGGCCTTATAAGAAAACGTGCCAAAATAAGTTTTTGTGAGTTGGAATTCAAGAGCCAATAGAATTTCAATAA
>LPNX010549531.1:898847-937197 GCA_001517045.1 Pseudotsuga menziesii
AGGACTGATATCTATTTAGGTCAGTGCCCAAAGTTAGAAAGTTGGTGCTTGCCATTGAGTTCCTTACAAGTTGGTGCTTGTAATTAACAAGTTGGTGCTTGTAATCAACACATGGGTGCTTGCAGGTGGGATTGGTGTCTGAGGTGATTTGGTGCTCACAATTGGAGATTGATGTCTCTTATCCATATAATCAATTTTTATATATAGATATATATAAATTTAATTTACAAATTCTTTACGCAATTGTTTCCTTTACTGTTTTTGGCAGAAAAAGTTCTTAAAGTATAATTTGTTAAGTGAAAATTGTGCAATCTGCACTTCATACTAATTCAATCCCCATCTTAATATAACTAATAATTCCAACAAAAATATCGATGTGTTGATCTGTGATTTGGGATATGTAAGCGTTCGCTCAAGGTGTTTGGTCTCATGGAAATATTCTATGCAGTCAAATATGGTATTAGGGAGATTTTGAAGTGTCGCTTCCATTGGTGATCTAGATCTTGAACTTGTGTTGTTGAAGGCACCAAAGGATTTCTGATTTCAATATTTATGTGTATTTTTTTGGCTTTGAGAGATGTTACATTGTGTCTAGAATTTTGCTTCCAATTGGAACTCTTTTTGTTTCAATGAAAACAATTTCTATTTTCCCAAGATACAACCATTTTATCAAATCCATAGGTATAATGTTAACATGACGTTTATAATTTTTTTCTCATATCCTTTATGTTCTAGTTTGGTTGTATTTTACGCTCAGTTTGTTACCTTTTAAATTTGCATATGATCCTTGTTGTGCGCTCTGTGTGAACTTGGTGAATCATAAACATATTGAAAATGATTTTATATACGGTGTATGCTCTTTGTCGTGCACTTTATGCAAACTTGACAAACCAATAAAAGTGAGAAAACATATACTTTTTGGGTAAGCTAATGATGGATAACCCCAAATGTGAGTCATATTAGTTTTTGGAATATTTTTTTCTGGTTTTTGTGAAGTGTTTTGTAGTATAAAAACAAGGTTTTTTGGTAAGCAAAAACTTTGAGGCATAAGAGTTAAAAAAAACCCTTCCTTCTTTTCATATTTTACATACCTTTTAATATTAGTTCATTTAGTTAAAAGTTGCTTCATTAAATAAGAGGTATTGCGTTTATGTTTTCTATTTGTTAGTTACTTTTCTAAAAGTGAGTGCACTTTCTATTTTTAAGTCACTTTATTGCAAAAGCGCATCTCACTTGTTTTATGAAAGTGAGTCACTTAATAGTGTAGAGTCTTTTAGTTCATGCATACAATGTTTAAAGTGACATTATTGTAAAAGTGAACTCCACCTATTTTATAAAAGCGGTTCACATAAAGCAACATTATTGTAAAGTGGTTTTAAAAGGCTAATCTTTTGAAGAGGGGGCGAAGGGTTCATATTTTTCCAGTTGGGTCAATCCTCTACCCGCTACATGTCCATTTACAATCACCTTTAATAATTTTTAAGAAAAAACATGACTTCCTTATTCGAAGTCCATTTTAAGTGTTGTTTCTTTTTAAACCACATTTTTTTCATGATATTTGAACCCAACCTATTGGTTTCAATTTTTATGGTCTATATATTATAGTATGTCCACCCCATGTGATATACTGCTTACTAATTCCAACTACTTCTCATGGAAATCTTGTATGGAGGATGTCCTACGAAGTATGGTACTTTACTGAATTACCTCGAGGAAAGAAAAAGAACCCACTGATGATGATAACAAAATATAATGGGTCAATAAATGCGATGAAGCTCGTGCATTTCTTAGTGTTATAGCTGATTTTACCACACACAGTTGATCACATATTGATGGCCTTCCATGTCCGTCTGCAGACTCTTTAGACCCCATGGACTCATATTATCCTTTGATGATCCAAGTTCATCCCTTAAAAACCCCTGTTTATTGTTGTATGCGACTTTTAATCCCATACTTGGTGTACATGTGACTTTTGACCTCAAACCTGCATACATTGGGATGTGTGCATAAGTCCAAATATTTTTGGAGTTTTCCCCAGTGGAGTTGCCAATTCTGTTATGGAGAGAAACTTCCTATGGCTTGGGGTGTACTACAACAGACAACTTTGACACTAGAAATCAATCTTTCCCAATATGCAAGAGAAACCAAACATCTAACACTAAGGGATATCAAATCGTACCTTGTTCTGGACGGTTGAAGTAGATCCCCGTTGAGCTTTCCAATTCATGCTTATATTAGCAATTCACTCTCAATAATAGCAAACAAGACAAGCATGCTATATAATAGTGTGTTAGACCTACTCTAGCATATATATTCAATAATGCATAAACAATTAAACACATCCATGGATTCAATATTCATATTCAATTACACATAATTGGACAGGAAAAGATATTTCTATTAATAAAATCAGAGATTACAATAGTGACAGCCTCTGTCGGCACGTCTATGAACCGAAGAATCCAAATCCTCCACCTGGGCCTCCACCACCTCAATACTCCATCTCTCGATAGAAAACTCACAAGAAAATGCAAGCTTGGGAAGAACACAAAGTGCTCCAAAGGGACAAAGGGATGCAGACTCAAGTATATGCAAACTATGGCAATAATGGACTATAGTTTCCTTGCTCTTCAATTCCTCCTCTTCAATGTATCGAAGGGGTTCCTTATATAGCACTCCAAGAGGGTAAGGGAGGGTCGAATCCGAGTGTTCTCAAGGCATTTGGGAGGCCAAGAGTCAAGTTGTCGATACCTCACTTTTGGATTAGGTGTTGTCGATGGAGTTACACTCTGTCGAGATGATATCTTCGGCTTTGTTGACAGATAGAGAATTATGAACTTGGGTCAATAGAAAAGACGTCAACAAATGGTTTCGTTGTCGGGACCTGAATCGTCATGAAGGAGACATGTTTTGGCACCCGACGAAACCATAAATTCAAGATTGGGTTGATTACAAAGTAAGAAAGTTTTCACAAGAAGAGGAGCAAAGAAAAGCAAATCCTTGGTATGAGAATAACAAGAGACAAGAAAATTGGAAAATTGACATTGTCTCAAGGTGAGTACATACAAAAGGTGTTGGAGAGGTTTAGAATGCAAAATGAAAAACTAGTTAGTACACCTTTGGATGACCATTTCAAACTAAGTAAGGAGATGTGTCTCAAGACACGTGAAGAGATAGAATACATGTCTAAGGTTCCCTATTTATCAGTAGTTGGAAGCTTGATTTATGCCATGGTGTGCACAAGACTATATATTGTACATGTAGTGGAAGTTGTGAGCAGGTATATGAACAATCCAGGTAAAGAGCGTTGGAAGGCAGTACAATGGATTCTCAGGTATTTGAGAGGTACCACTTCTCATGCATTATGTTTTGGAGGTTCAAACATTGTTCTACAGGGATATGTTGACGCAAATATGGAAGGTGATAAAGACAACAAGAGGACCACCACTGGGTATGTTTTTACTGTAGGTGGAAAAACAATGAGTTGCAATTTGAAATTGCAAAAGGTTGTTGCACTTTCAACATTGGAAGCATAGTATGTTGCTACTGCATAGTCTAGTAAAGAGATGATTTGGTTGCAGAGGTTCATGGAGGAATTAGGTAAAAAGGAGGATAATAGAAGGTTGTATAGTGATAGCTAGAATTTCATTCATCTTGCGAAGAACTCAACCTTTCATTCGAAGAATAAACATATACAAATCAACTACCATTTCATAATATATGTTATGGAAGATGAACTATTAAAGTTTTAAAAGATACATACTAGCCAAAATCCTGTAGACATGTTGAAAAAGGTAGTAACCAGAGAGAAACTGAGTCCTTGCTTAGTTTCTATTGGCCTTTAAGTGTGAATACGAAGATGATCAATTTTCCAGATCCAAGGTTCATAGGATAGTCCAGCAAGTGCAACAGCGATGGAGTTGATGTGACCAGTCTCCAAGTCGAAAATTGTTGGTTGTGGAGCATGATCTTCCAAATTTAGAGATGTTATTGTTCAACCGTGTTTGTATTGTAGTTTTACTGTACACTCATCCCATAGGGGTCTGGGGTCTAGCGGGCCCCCAGCGGGGGTTCAGGGGAGAAGCCCCCAAAAGAAAATTTTGGGATGTTTGTTGGCCATGGTATTGGGTGACCCGTGGTATTTTTCCATGGTAATTCCCTATAAAAGGAAATCATAGTAATACATCTGTGTATTGTATTGTAGCATTGTAAAAACAATCTCTGTGATTGTGTGAGAGAGACTGTAAGAGAGTGAAGAGGAAGTGTAGCGGGGTTGCAGAATGTTTTATCCCTTCATTTTGTTGGATGGTATAATAATAAAGGACTGACAATTTTTGTGTGGACATAGACCATATTGGGTGAACCAAGTTATATATGTGTCTCTCTTGTAATGTGTTTTAATATTTGCATCTTGTTTATTATTTATTGTTATTGCTTCGTGATCTTGTTTTTCAAACACCTTTATCGCTCATGTTACCTTTCTTGGTTGGATTGATAGGAGGGGACATGATAGAGTGGTATCAAAACTCAAGGCTGTAATATTGGGGCTGTTTGGGCTAGAATCCACACCTAGAGGTAGAAAATCAGAATTGCGTAGGAAGTGCTGATAAGTGTATAGTGAAAATGTGGGCTAAATGATGACCAAAAATCAAAGTCTTCAAATTCTACAGAGGAGCACATTGTTGTATAGATATCGGCAAGAGTTTTCTAGTGATACCCATTATGTCAAAAATGAACTTCGAACGTGAAATATATCGACACAAGAAGTTGACAATAATATGGGCATCTTGTCGACTTTTGACTCCCGACATTGCAATCGAAGGGTCTAAGGGTTCATGTTATCATTGTTTGGATAGTGTCGAAATTGGCAAGTTGTTCATGGATGGATCATGATGTTGGTTCTGAATTCCGACTCCCAACGTACAAAAAGTAGTAGTCAAAGATGGGAATTCAGGGAAGTCTTCTTTGAAAGACGTTCTAGAGTGTCGACTTTCGAATCCTGACATACGAAAGATAGTAGTTAGATTTAGGAGGTTGGGAAGGCTTTGTGGAGGAGTTGTTTTTCACTTACAATTACTGACTTCCAACATACAAAATAAAAAAGTCAGGATCGAGAAGTCAAGGATGGCTTATCATGGATCAACTATGCATTCAGATTTCCTATTTCCAACTAGAAAAGTCAGAAAGGCTTGGAAAAATTTGGGATCGACATGTCGAGATCATATATATATATATATATATATATCCCAAAATTTATTTTTTCCATATGATTAATAGTTTAACTCAGAAGTGGATGAGGCTTAAGGTGTTCAGACACCATTAAAGAAGACCATACAAGTGATAGGTAGAGGCCCGAGCCCATTTTGCTCTGATTTGGTTGAAATTTCAAATTAGTCACTTTCAAAGATTGATGTCTCGAGGCTTGATGGGAGCTTGGTGTGGGATTAAATTGTTATGGCATGGCCATGGAATAGGAATGTAATTAAATCTAGAATATTGGAGCCAAATTCCAAAGGATGTGAAACTGGTGTGTGAAAGAAGGCGAAAAAGCACTTTTATATAACACTTTTTGGGGATTTTGAAAAGCTTGAAGGGGGTAAAAATGACCCTAGAGGATGAAACCAAGAAATTTTTTGAAATCAACATTTTACCTACTCATCAAAATAGAAATGTTCTGTAAGACAAATATTCTTGGTTTGGGATCATATTTTGCGGTGAAATTTTGGAATTTGTGAAAAAAGTGCAAAAGTCAAAAGTAGTCAAACCCATAATTTTATAAAAGTTGACTAGTACATCGGATCGAAGATATGAAATATGTCAAGTGATCCTTCTTATATGTACTAACTTATCCTATTGAAAATTTCTTTTAGTTCTCTCTAGGTTTACTTCTACAAGCAATGGAAGCTGGCCTTTGAGGCTAATTGCAACTTTGGAAAAAAGTACAGAATCGGGCAAAATTAACATTTTTGAAGTAATGTAAATTCCATATACAAATTCAGATTGGAATAGGAGGATAGGTTCTAGAAATATTATCCAAAGGGGAATAATAGTGCACAACTATAATCCAAATGAGGAATTCCGATGTCAAGGATTATGACAAAAAAGTGTCTGTGACCTTGTTTTGACAAAAAAAAGTTGTCAATAGAGGTAGTTTATAGAATGCATGATAATTTTATTTATGAGCATGGATAATTCAATGATAGTGTCATGGTAATTTTTGTTAACATGAGGGAAAACATGTTGAATGGATAAGAGTGCATATTAGGTATCCTTATGGTTAATATATGTAATTTGAATTGCAAGGAAGAGCCATGGGAGCTCTTGATGATTGGATATGGATATTGTATTGCATAAGAGAACGATCAACAAGGTATGGTATGGTCCAGTAGGAAAGGAATGCCGCATAAGGCTGATAGGTGGTTGTAGCAAAAATTGGAGGATAATCTCCATAAGAGAGGCCATGAAATGGATCAGCTATGATATATGAAAGAAGAGATTTCATGCTATGATGAGGAACTGGCAAAGGAGAATTCCTCAACTCTTATATTGCTGATATGTTTTTATATCTTGAGTTTATATAAATAATTCTGGGAATATGAATGCTTAATTGCAAGAGTTTAGATAGGTGAAATGCATATGCAATAGTGGACATCATAAAAGATAATGCATAGTACATGCGAACCTACACATGCTTGCATGTGATACTTCATATTGGTAAGATTTGTACGGTTTTCTTACACAATGAGCCATTGGTGATAATGATTGTGGTAGATAATATCATTGTTGTTGATAATGATTGTAGGACCAAAGACAAGAAAAGCATGGTTGAAGATGTTGATCATGTAGTTGCATGTGACTGGAATCCTTGTGAGGACATGATGGAAAAACAAATACATGATCAAGAGGTTGGTGGAAGGATTGTTTAGTCCTTAAGGCCAACCACCAGGTAACGTGAGAAATGTTGATGGAAACCATGCAGGTAATAGTTGTTTATGTTGACTGCATGAGTGATAAAAAGGGATTGGGTAAGAATCCCTTCAGCCATATTTTAATCATGATAAAATGGTAAGCATGTAATATTGAATGCGCTTATGTGAATATTATCTCATAGGGAATGGTGAAGTATGGGACAGTAAAGTCAAGAAGCCATATGCCCTCTAACTATTTAAGGATGAATGCATTCCTATGAATGAATAATATGCATACATGTGTGTAAGTGTGTGTGGCAATATGCATTATGTGTATGCATGGTGGTGAATAATAAATTCTCTAAAACTCATTAACAAACAAAGTAAATATGATTGTTAACAATTCTAAGATTGTTTCATGAGTTGTTATGGTGTAGGGAAAAGAATTGCATGGGAAGGTGGTCCTATTGGATGGCCACCAGATGCTCTATGAGAAGGACAAAGTTGCATAGATAGGGATATGTTGTGTAGGCACAAAAATATTTCAGAGCAATGCAAGGGTTCATCGGATACATGAACATAAATGAATTGTGTACATTGCAGTGATTAGTGGGAAAGGTTTCCCTGTACTCTTAAGGGACTGTTAAGCAGTAAAAAGAGTGTGATCATGCATCCCTTAGCATTTAAGTTTCTAAGTTAATTGCATAAATAATGTGCTTGTGTCTTGCAATGTTATTTTAGTATTGGTTCATATAAAGTAAATAAAATTTCATTGTATTAATAGTTGAAAGTGATTGAGTTATTATGTGTTATAATTCTGGAATCACTTCAGGAAATGTGATAAATGTTGTAATGAAATATTGTATACATAGTTATTAATGGCTTGTCTGATATGAAACCTAACAGGGAGGATATATGGCAAGTGAACGCCTCGGGAAATAGTGGTTGGTGCAAGCCATGAAGTGCATCATATTGCCAATTTCTAGAGCTGAGAAATATGGGTAGAAAGCTCATGATTGTGTAAAATTCAATTATGCAGAAGGAAGAATTATAAATTATGATTTGAATTAAATCATTAAATATAATTGACTGTTTGGAAAATTTTGAAATATGTCAAGGGGACACATTGCAGGAAGTCACGCGCTATGACATGCAGAAGCCAAATGCCATGGGCATAATCCCATGCTTGAAATGGATCTAAGGGGAGGCACCATTATAAATTCTGATAATATCTCATGTGAACTATGTATTAGTAAATAATGTGGGTGAGATGACGAGTTTATGCCAGCGAGGCATGTGTTTTCCAATAGATCTGAAACACAAAAAGGAATTGGGGTAACAAACCCGAAGTACTTTTTAAATCAGAGAAGGGAGTCCCATTCCTCGATAAAGGGAAAATAGAAGACACCTGGAAACATATAAGTGTTTTGTGAACCTTTCTAGAAAAATACATATGTGTTGATGTACATAACATGTTTTTATTTCTAATACTATTTGAGTTGTGATTACGAACTACATGGCACACATTATAAATGATTGCACGCTTTTATGGTGTGGTGTTCTGTTATGGCTACTGACATTGACTACACCCTAAGGGAGTGGACATATTCCTGGTGTTTCAACATCAAGAAGTGTATTGATGTTTAGAGTGATATATGAGTGCATTTTGATAAATATATGACTCTAATGAGATTGGATACCCATATTGTGTTGTATACTGAAGAAGCGAAGTGAAGGAAAGGGTACCATCCTTATGTGTGTAGGGGCGTTGAGGAAAGGGGCGCCGAGGGAATCTATAGCAGAGAAGGGGGCATTACTCAGGCTATGAGTGGAGGTGAGGTGGGTTCCCAGAATGAATGGGCCCATTGAGATGCCTATAGCTCTATAATAGAGATACTTGATTTGGAAATGGCTATGGTGTATTTTCCTTTCATCCATTTGTTGACCCACATAGAAGTGTTGGCTTGGAAAGGGAGAGGGTAAACCATGTATGGGACTGGTTTAGCACCATAAATGCTTGGTAAATACAGTCGATGCACTGGTTGGGCATTGAATGTCATGGAGCATCCTGCGTGTTGGCCAAACATTCGTTGATATATCCACAAGTGATCCAAGGATTGTAAAGTGAAACATGACGCATGTGGAATAATGTGAAGACACTTATACATATAAGTATTTTGTTATCATGTACTTTCTATTTTATTTGTGTAATTTCATGTGTATATGTCAATCCTAAAGAGGATAAATTTTATGATATTCAAGCTGATACATAATTGTTTCCTTGATGAAACCCAAGTAACGTTGGAAGCAAGAACCTTGAAGGCATCCTAAGGATGCATTTGGACATGTGACTGTTCTAGAAAGCTTAACATGAGCAGAAATGGAAATAACGGTAGTGGAATTGGGAAGGTCCTAGAAGTTAGGGTTCTGTAGGCTTACCATGGGGAGTAACATGGTTGTAGAGCCTTGGACAGACCTTATAAATTGAATTTCATTGCCAAGATGAGGAACGGACAAGTGAAGCATTCACAATTGAAGTGAAAGAGTCCAAGGAGCGTGGAACCACTATTGCGGGGCTTTGAATTGGAACAAGATTAAGAGGGAGAAAACTCTTGCTTTTCTTTTTCCTTTATACTTGATGCATCCTAGAGATAGAGAATTGTTGGATGCATGTTACAATTTAAAGTAATTGTGCTTATTTTTGTTTGAAATAAACTATGAATGTTGAATTAGTTAAATTCCCGTGAAAGGATGAAGATGAATGGGTTCATCTGTATGTTGGGAAAGCATAAATGTGTGAAAGAATTTTGGAGAAAGCATCGACATTCCAAGTCAATTGAGCAAGTAATTGAGTGATATTAATGCTTGTGTTATGATTTTGCTAACAAGATTCACAATGATGAAGTTCACAGGTGAACATTGAACAAATTGGTTGCAACTCTTATAAATCAAGTGTTGTTGGAAAATAGAGTGTGGGTACTTGAACCAATTAACCATGGTAGTAGACCAAGAGTTATTTCATTTGGCTAAAAAATTTCTTCGAACAATTGCCAAGACCTAAGAAAATATTGGGGAGATGCTCGAGCTAGAAAAGCAGTAGAGTGAGATGAACCATAAAGTGTTGCAGGACTCTATGTGTCTAAAAATGAGGTAAAATTTATCTTGGAGGATATCAATAGTGGCAAGGACAATGAATCAATGTAGTATCATTCATATGATTAGTCCATTAAGAAACACCCAAGGTCATAAGGTTCAAGGATTATTGGAAACGAAAAGCAAAAGAAGCAACCAAAATGTTGGAAATGTGGAGGAAATCATCACCTCCGTAACTGCCCTAGAAAGGGCAACAAGAAAGATAGTAGCCATAAGTTCCTAGACTAACGGATCAGTTGAAAAGTAAGGAAAAAGAAGGGACTATTATGGTGCACTTCCCAAATGTTGAACTGGAAGATCAGAGCCAACAGGAGCATCTTGTATAAGCCAAGGGACTTGGTCCTGAAAATACAAGTTAAAAAATGCAATGCAGGATAGACCTACTACATTATGTAAATTGTGATATGTGTAAATATCCATAGGTTTTGGAACACCTAGGATGATGTTATTTTAAGGGGAGGAGAATGTAATACCCCCATTTTAACCCCTAGATAATATTTGCTTGGTAATGTAGATATTGTAAAAATGTGACATGTGATTCCTAGTGTGGAGCTCAAGGTCAAGGCCTGCCAGTCAACACTTAGCTTGCAACATGAACGTATTTTATATTTCGTAATCCATGTGCTAGTAAGCCTTGGAAATTGTAATGCATGTAAATAATTATAATGAAAATAAAATACTTAAAGATTGGATATGGAAGCAACTAAAATGAGGGGGCTATATGTATTGACTAAGGAGAGGTGAGGGGTTGTGGGATTGAACCCTTTGTGTCCAAGTGTCATATTGAGAACCCACTTGAATTTCCTTGCTGGCATTTATTTCTATTGTAAGGAAGCAGCTGAGAAATCATCTCATGAATTTAATGAGCATGGGAAAACTCAGAAATTCATATGGAATGTTATGGGCTCAGTTTACTTGATCGAGAAGTCATATTTCCTCATGGGAATTCATTTTCCATCTTCCATATTCCATTATGGAACAAGCATACTGCAATTCAGAGCATGCTATGCATTCCCATCTATAGTAAAAACAAAAATCGCAACTTGGAAATAAGTTGTGTTTTGAAGTGCCAAAATTGCTTAGAAACTCATGGAAGAAGTAAAATCCAATGGGGAATCCATATATATAAACCCCATGGAAAAATTTTGAGTTCCAAAATCCCGTAAATCCATGGAAAGAACCAGATTTGGAAGTCTGAAAGTGAAATTCCATGATTTATAGTCACATGGCCAAAAATTGGGAAAATCCAAGAGTGGATTGAAGTGGGAGTGAGATCGGAGGTCATAATGGATTAATAAGCCCAATTAAGGCAAGGATCTCTAGAGTTTTAGTAAATTGGACCTTTCTATGCCCACTCTGGAGATCACTAGAGGGAAGGGGTGTCACGTCCCCACCCCTCTACTCGGCAGAGAGGACACGAATCATCCACATCATACTGATTGACCCGAGCAACCATGCCCCAAGAACATGAACATGAAATAATGTAGCATATATGGAAAATTCTTACTGAAGAAAACATATTAACATACAAAGATACAACATCATCACAAGACATATGCAGATGACTAATTCAATAAACATACAACGGAAGCAAATACAAGTCATTCACAACATATGAGCATTCACCACATATACATGTTCATTCATAACATAATATAGTTGCAGGGATTTAAGCACAAGAATACTTATCTTCAAAAAATCTTTTCTCGCAACCAACTATGTCGCTGCAACGTTCCACCCAACCATAGGCCAATGCGCTAATCAATCTCTCAGCAACACCGACACCCCTGAGTTGGGCATGATTGCACAAGGGATAGGGGGAAACTAGTAGGCTCACATGTAGCCAAGGATACACAACTCATCAAAGCCAACAAAGTTGGGTTTATCAGGTAGCCAAGCCAACACGGTGGAGTTTATCAGGCTATCAGGAGCTAGAAACGCTGGCTGCTAAGCTAGTGGGCTCACTGAAGAGCTAAGGACACCTGCACCATAACTAGCCTAAATTCTAAGACATCCACACACACCCAACACAAGGAATCATCACCTTCTCTACTGCACAGTCCCTCAGGCCATGAATTCTCTTCCAGTGCTATTCAGGGGGTGTAGAGAAGAAAGCCATCCCTCTAGCTCTGTCCATGAGGCCCCTACACATACTAGGTTTATCAAGCACGCTCAGGCTCCCCTTCCACTCCCAAACGGTCCAAGGACCAACCACTATGTACACACAACCCAACACAACAATTCACAGCTCTGGTATTTAAGGGAAACACCGCAGAGAAAAACTGGATTGGATAATACACAACTCAGACCGAGCAGAATGACTCCAGAGTCGTTCTTGGGCCTATCATGGCCAAAACGACTCAACAACAACCCATAGCAACCCAAAATTCATGGGGAAACTAGCAGCAATCTCTCAGTTGTGTGAGGGTAAGAATACTACCTGCGTGAAGATGTATTCCCTACACAGACCCACAATCGTGAAGGGTAATTACACATAGCCCTTTAGGGAAAGGAGAACTGAACCAGTCATGAAAGAAAATGCAAATGCCTGTTTGCATGAGGAGAAACCAATGCTCTATGTGAGTGTCGAATGAACTCCCCCTCTGCCTGTGTGGGGACTAAATGTGCCCCCTCCATGGAGTATGCGTGTGGTCAAAGGAATGATAGTCCTGCCGACCCCATGACTTCCCATGCATATGTTACCCAAGGGTAATAACTGCCCAACCAATTCCTGTAGAATTAAAAACGGTTGGTGGATGAGACAAGGGTGAATAAGACAAAAAGGTTGGCTGACAACTAGATGGTTCACCACTCAACACTTGGTTGTTCCCTAATGTCCCCCAAGGGTTAGACACCCCCCCTTAACCTTAGGAAATCATGCCCTTTTCATTATTGTTGCATCGACAAAACTGGTTGTGGGTCTTTTAATTAATTTTGCATATGTACATGGTGTCCAACATTATAACGTTCCTAGCTAGCACAAAATACCATCGGCATCACCGAAACATAATAGGATAATCAATGGTGGGGCATGTTCCTATAGCTCCACACCATGATCCATTACAATATATACATTATATACACTTAATGCAAACAGGGTCAAAACCAAGGTGTTACAAGGGGCGCCTAAGGGATTGTGTAGCAGAGAATCGGACCTTCCTGGTGCTGTGTGTGGTAGATATTGTGGGTGTTAAGGCTATATGAGATCAATTGATATGCATGTAGCTTTGTGGTTGAGATCATTGGTATAGCATTCTCCTTCCCTACCTCCCTACATGCTTGAAAAACCTAGATGTATGCTAGATTAGCCTAAGTGATTGTGCCAATGTCTATGAGTGATCCTAAGTAGTTCCTTCTCAGTGGACACATAGCCCCAACTCGGGGGTGGTCTCTGAGTGTTGAAAGAGTATAGGTTCAGAAGAGACTTATTGTTGGATGGAACATTGCACCTCCATAGCCAATTGCTTGGGAAATTTCAATTAAAATATAATTGTTTGCTACTATCTCTGGTTGTGTCAATTTTATATATTATGAATGTCTATTTGTTATGTTGGAGTGAATAAATTGGTCCAGCTGAATGATTAAATTGAATGCTTGTGGATAGCATGGAAATGAGGTTATCTCTGTTCATTATTATGTTGTTATTCCTGTGATGAACATGCTGGTAATTGCATGTTGTGTGTGCATTAATGGTGTTTAATTATGTTTTGTATGTTAATCATGCATGTGCATACACACTTCATTGTTAATGAATTTTGTAATATGGCCTTAGGGGTGAAATTTAGCACCCCTTGTATTGCTCATGTTCCATCTATTGGTTGGATGGATAGGAGGGGACGTGAAAGTCGCTAAGATCGCAGGTTGACTGAATTTCAAGTATCCAACAACTCTATTAAGTAGGTATACCAAGGTCAACCATTCCAATTAGGCACTTCAGTCGAAGCCATAGTCAAATTAAAAACAAATGCTAGATGGCGGTGAATTCATAGTTTATCAAGTCGATTTTCTTCATGGATGTAATGCCTTCTAGGTGAGATAGATCCGACATGCAAGACAATTAATCAGCATTGATGGTTTCGATCGATGAATTTAATCATATTTTGGTCAATTTGAAAGTATACCAAAATTGTAACTAATTTGATGAGGTAGTATCTCACACATCCATAAGTTGACTCCTAGTCAAATATCCCTCCAACATGGTCAGCAATATATCTCTTCAAAGGGGAATCTCGGTTGACCCAATACAAATGAGGAATCAATGTAGTTGATGATATAACAACTTAGTCGAAATCCATTCAACAGTCTACACACAATGGGTTTCGGCTAGAGAGCCTCTGGATCAAACATATTTTTTGACGGGAAAGTTTAGGGCACAATCATGCAAACCCCAAATCAACCATGAGCTAGGGAATATCTCCTTCTTACACAAAGAGACTAGTTCTTGAGACTTCACCAGATTAGTGGCCATAAACTTTGTAGTTTCCATCATGCAGTCAAACATAATAATAGGATCCCAACAAATCAATGGAACTCTTAAACTTCTGTCAAAAATAGATCATGAACACCAATGAGCTCTAATACCATGTTGGAGCAATCATTAACCAACCAAAATATCAGAATAGATATTCCCATAATCAATGGTGGTGTCTACAACAAATCAATGAAACACTTAAAATTTTTCCAAAACTAGATCACAAACACCAACGAGCTATGATACCATGTTGGAGCAAGAATTAACCACTAGAAAGAGAAAAGATATTCCTATAATTAATGGCGATGTCTAGATACACCTTTGCACTTAAGCATGAAGAGCATGATCCACACTATGATTCAAAGAGACGTCTATAAATAGTTTCATGCTAGAGCCCAACCCAAAATCATAGGACCAAAAGTCCATACAACATGGATTAAAATAATCCAAGGTAGTTATAAGCTAACAAGGTGAGGGTGTGATGGACCAAAGGTTCCAATAGTCAAAGCATATGCTAAGGTAAATTGTTTTTTTTAGTACTTTTACTACTCCAAACTGGCCTCCCATTGGAAGTAACCAATTGGATTACGACATGTGTAACATCTATTTGTTTTGTTATCGTCATAATTAATGGTACTCCTACAAAGTTTTTCAAGTGTTCTAAGAGTCTCAAGCAAGGTTTCCCTTTATCACCACTCCTGTTCATGTTGGTTATTGAGGGACTTAATAGATTGATTGCAACTATTAGAAGTGAGGGAAGAGTGAGGGGTATCGAAATTCCATCCTCTTTGTTCATTACACATTTGTTATTTATGGATGATGAGGTTTTATTTGGAAGAGGAATAGTGGGGGAATGGTCTAATTTTGTAGAGATTATAACATTACTCTATGTTTCATCTGGTATGGAGGTGAGTTCAAATAAATCTTGTTTTCTCAAGAATGATATTAATGAGAATATTTTAGCACATATTACCTCTATTCTCCCTTACAAAGTGGATAATATTGATGGTAGTATTAAATATCTTGGATATTATTTGAAACCTAATGGTTACAGGGTCAATTATTGGATGTGGCTTGTAAATAAAGTTGAGAAAATGATTGACAATTGGTCTTACATGTTGTTATCTTTGGTTGGTAGACTTACATTAGTAAGATCTGTGTTGGTTGGGATTCTTGTGTATTGGTTTCATTGGCTAAGATGCCACAAACAATTATGCATTTGATTAGATAGAAAATGTTTAATTTCCTATGGTTTGGTTTTGTGTTGGGGAATAAAATGCAGCCGGTTAGTTGTGATAAACTTTATTATCCAAAATCTATGGGTGGCTAGGATATTAAAATAATTTATTGGTTCACCCTTGCCTTTAGTATGAAAAGCATGTGAAGAGGACTTTTTGGAACAAGTTTATGGTGTGATGTTCTCAAATCCAAATATATAAAAATAAATCCAATGTCTAATTGGCTTAGGAATCCTAAAATATCAATTCGAAGTGTATCTAACTTTTGGAATGGTTTTGTGAGGACTCTTCCTTGGATATGCAAAGGGTTATCCTGCAAAATTGGAAATGGGACAAAAATATTTGTTGGAGTAGATCTATATATTGGAGGCGGGGTAAGATTATGTACTTTCTTGTCCTCTATTAGAGTATATTGCTAAGTTTGTTTTTTGTACTTTATCACATATTAAAAGACCCTACTGGTTGGGGAACTATGACTCCTACTTGTTACTTCTTGAATATTTGGGTATGGGTGGACTATGAGAAGATGAATGGATAGTTTACATGAAGGCTTTGAACAAACCTAGGATTAGGTTGAAGAAGGAGGAGGATACATTGGTATGGTATTGGGATAACACATATGGACATGCAAGTGCTAAATATGCATATGCTACCAGTTCTCAAATGCATTCTCCATGTGTGAATAAATGGTGGTGTTGTAAACTCTGGAAATGGAAAATTCCATTAAAGCTTAAATGTTTCTTCTCGCTATGTATTGAGAACTACATTTTTCCTTAGGATGACCTATTGAAAAGAGGATGGTATGTGTTAATCCTATATTTGTCAGCTATTCTATTTACTTGTCATTCACTTTGAATATCCTTATTTTTTATTTTCTTTGTATTTGAAAATCATATAGTTTTAGACTTACCTCCCAGTTTGATAAATGAGTGAGTGTATTTATAATTAAAGTGAAGAGTGGTAAGATTTTGAATGTTTTATTAGACATATTATATGTTTTAATGCATTCTGGAAAGCATCTCTTTCATTTCTATGCATATGCGCGCTCCTAGATTGTCAAATTATGGTTTGTGCAGATTTAAAGGCATGGTTTTGTCAACATAGTTGGGAAAAAATTGCGAGGACATGGAGAGGAATATCACAAAAGTAAAACATGGGTTTTGTCTAGAATGGTCCGATTTATAAAAAATTATCTCAGTTTTACAACATGTTTCATGTTTTGAAAGATTCAAATTGATCTTTATGGCATATTTTGCAGGGTTTGAAATATTAAATAATTTAGTGATTTGGTCACAAACTTTTGGTGCGTATTTAGATCTATTGGAGAATAATTTTTAAAACTAAAGAGAGGTTTTTTTCATCACAGGATCATTCACAAAAACCTCTCTCGGTTTCTGCACAGATTTCCTATATCGAGAGATATGGAGGGTTCTTTGAGACCCATTTTTCAAAAATTCGCCAGATTTCCCTCATAATCTGATTTTGCTATTTTGAGCATATTCAACCCTAGAGTTGTGGATCTAAAAAGAAATCTTTGTAACTCTTATGTAAATATAAAAAAGAGAACAGTAGTAGTGTTGGGAGGGGAGACACATGAGGGTCGACATATGCTTGAAACCTGTGTACAGTTCTGCAATACTATGTTTGTGTAAGAACTTCTTTTCTGAATGAATGACTTTATTATCTATGGGAGCTAGGTTTAAAGCTAGTTTTTGTTTTAATGTTCCATGGTTCTGTTTGAACCTTTTTTTGCACTTTTATTTATATGGATGTATTCTATATGGATGCATGTGTTTTCAAATGAATATTATTGTTGAATGATGTTTGAAATGTATTTTTGAGCACCTGAATTTTACATATGATGTAGTGAATGAAAACTGTTTTTTTTTCATTGTATTATTATGATTTGAACCTGTCTCATATATCCTAAACAATTATTCTTTCTTTTAAATCTTGTCCTTGTACATTCATTATCTGATGTTTTCAGATCTTTTATTTTCCTATACATGATTTTGTGTTCTTGGATTTTTATTGTTATCCCAAAATCAACAAAAACAATCCTTAAATTATGAGGTGCCTAAACTCTGCTACCCTGCAGTCTAGTTGCCAGAATTTAGGGCTAACATATTTTGGCGACCATATTGGGGAACATAAGTGAAGATATCTTCCTCGGGAAAAAACGACAACGAGGACTTCCAGTCTTTGATGGTGAACAAGGGCTGGTTACACTGTTTGGAATGCAAATCATTCACCGGACGACTCCACATTTAGAATGCTACACTAGAAGGAGAATTTCGCTGATAAGAAATGAAGAAATCAAATGGAAATGCAAAGCATCATCTTATTATTTTCCTCCATGAACTCTTGTTCTTATTCATCAGATATTTCCTGTCTTTCCCATTGCATGTCAAAATAATCATTCTTTGCTTTGTCTATTCCGATGATCATAAACCTTCAGTTACATATCCCTCTTTGGAAGAAGAAAGTATGAATTCCTTTTGCATTGTTGATGTTGATCCTATTCCTTCATTTGAAATACATGTGCAAAATGATGTACATATACCCATGTATCCTGAACCTGATTATTCTTGTCATCCTGTAGAGAATAAAGTTGATCCATTACCTTCTATTATTACTACTAAAACTTGCAATAAGCTTGTTGAAACTCACTTTCAACCCACTCAAATTCATTCAAAAACCAGAGAGAAATGTTTACGGCTGTCATCTAATCTTCATCCTTACCCTCCAAAGATTTCAAAATATATACCTTTGTTTACTAGAGAGGATCATGTTACATCCAAGAAGCATTTGGGATCCTTTGAAAACTTTGTTGATAATTTTGAAATATTACATGAGGTTATTTTCCAAATCTTTCGCTGGAGATGCTGCTTTCTAGTTTAGAAATATGGAAGCTCATTCCATTTGTTCATGGGATGAGTTTTATAGTTCATTTGTAGATACCCGGGAGGGAATAAATCCTTTGATTAGTACCTATCTGAGTTCTCTTCCTTGAAGAAGAAAAGAAACAAAAATATCATTGAATTCAACAGAAGATTTCAGAAATTTTATTTTAGCATGCCCAAGGAGATCATACCTTCAGAAAAAGTTGCTATGATATATTATGTGGTGGCTCATCAACAACCAGATTTAGTCCTTCATCTGAGAGAGGGGAATTCATCGTCATTGCAACAGATGTTCTCAAGTGCGAGAGAGGTCAGGGAAAATTTACGAGCTTGTGGAAAAATTGTAGATCAAAGTAGAGATGAAGATTTGGAACAAGAACATGTCTATGGACAACAAAAATAAGATTTGAATGTAGAGGAATCCGAGGAAGAATATGAACTAGAAAAATATGATTCAGATTTTCATTTTCCTCAATATGCTAATCCATCTCCTCTAAATTTTATTTCTTTCTAAGATTTTGAAGTTAATCGATCAGAGTTTCTATTCTTAAAACTGATGATTGTCATGAGGAGTGTGCAGAGGATGATGATATTTTTGTCTCGAAGGAAATTGCCGCTCCTCAATGTCTTGTTAAAATTAAAAATCAGCTGCCATTTTTTACTTTCGATGACTTTAAGAATTTTATATTCTCAAATTCTGCATGCATGTGAACTGATGCAAGAAAGCTAGTAGATGATTGTCATAACGCAGAATTTGAAAGAGAAATTGGAAATTTTTTCCCAAAGCATATTTTAATTGAAGACCTAAAAAACAATGAAGACAATTTACAGCCTATTACTGTTTCATTTCTAGATCTATAGAAGGAATATATTGGCATCACAAACAGATCATTGAAAGTTGAGAACATCTGAGCTTGCAAAATACTGCAAGATCATGTTTTAGATTTGGATGCATAGGAGCACGAGGAAGCTGGATGTAAGCAGAAATCAGATTTGGGACAATATTCAACGTCATCTTTAGATTTGTGATCTCATTCATCTCTCCAAACTCATCACTCGGATTTTTCTACTGTAAAGGATGTAGATGTACATGCTCTTGATTGAGATCAACAAGATGGCTTTCCACACACAATAGGAACTCTATCTGGATTTAAATATGAAGTTAATAATTTTGCAAAGGATGATTTGCCTCATAAAAAGTCTTCAGCTGATCATAGTAAAAATCATTTAACTCCTGCTAATAATTTGTCTTTAAAGTGCCTTACTGTTTATCTTGGAAATCAACACCTATTGTTTGTTCATAATGATCTTCAACATGACATGTTCTTGAATTTTGGTGAAGAGTTTTCATCGCAGGAATAAATCCAACATAATGTAAACCATCATTTTCAAGAAAATAGCGAGTCTACGACAAATTTCTATGAATCTAAAATTGAAGAGACGACTTTTCAAAAATTAGATTTTATTGTGCATGATATTCCAGCTTTCGAAATTGATCAAATTATGTTGCATGCTCTTGATTTTTATAATCACTATGTTATTTCGAATGCTGCAAATATTTTTTTATGTTCAAGAAGGGCATCAACAGTTGCAAGGGTATCTTGTTTTTCCTAAAGGATATGAACCAAATGTTATTTATGAATTACTTCAAGTTCACCTTTTTCTCTACAAAAGAGAATTCTTGCAATGGCAAACATCTCTCGTGAATCAACATACTTCTGTTCTTGATTTTGAAAATCTACTAAGATGCTGTGTTGGAGTCTAATTTTTCAAAGTTTTTGAAATTTCCAGACTTCATCAAACCATCGGCACTTGAAGGTGAGTATGATTTTCCAGAGAGTTTTTTGTGGTTGTTGTTATGTCTATGTCGTCATTTATTAATCAGTCGCAAATATGAATATCACTCAACCACAAAGTTACCTGAATGATTACTATGGAAGTCTTCCTTTACTTAACCAAATTGCAGATCTAGGCAGGTTAGCATAAGAAATAAGCTCGCTTTCCGAGTATTTGATTTCCTTCAGTTTGTAGCAGGTGTATCGATTACTTTGCTTGAATAAGAGGCATATTTTGGCAAGTGTTTCAGAGGTTGGTTGCACACGTGACTCCATAGCCCAATGGATAAGGCCACAGTTTGCAGTATATGGTTGTTCTTCAGTCTTCCAGGCAGATGGATTAGTAATAATTGACAGAAATAAATGGCACTTGGTCTACAGTTCTTGGAAAATAACAAGGAAATGTCATCCCCAAATGGAGGCAGATGTTAATCCTAGATTTGTCAGCTCTTCTATTTACCTATCATTCACTTTGAATATTTCTCATTCGTTATTTTTTATTTTCTTATGTTTTTCATTATTGTAAATTTCATTTTGAAAAGTTTTATTTCTTTGTATTTGAGAATCATATAGTTTTAGACTTAGCTCCGAGTTTGATAAATGAGTGAGTGTATTTATAATTAAAGCAAAGAGTGGTCATATTTTGAATGTTTTATTAGACCTATTATATGTTTTAATGCATTTTGGAAACACATCTCATCATTTCTATGCATATGCGCGCTGCGAGATTGTCAAATTATGGTTTGTGCAGATTTAAAGGCATGTTTAAGTCATCATAATTGGGAGCGAATTTCTAGGCGATGGAGATGAATATCACAAAAATAAAACATGGGTTTTGTCACGAATGGGCTGATTTACAAAAACCTATCTCTGTTTTGCAACAGGTGTCATGGTTTGAAATATTCGAATTGATTTTTATGGCCTATTTTTCAGGGTTTAAAATATTAAATAATTTACTGTTTTAGTCACAAAATTTCAACGCATCTTCCGATATATTGGAGAAGAATTAAAAAAAAAAGAGTGGTTTTTGTTCTAAACGGGCCCATTCACAAAAAATTCTCTCATTTTCTGCACAGGTGTCCCGGATCGAGAGATTTGGAGGGTTCTTTGAGACACATTTTTCAGAAATTCGTTACATTTTCCTCATAATCCGATTTTGCTATTTTGGGCATATTCATCCCTAGAGTTGTGGATATGATAAAAAAAATATTTGTAACTCTTATGTAATTATAAAAAGGAGAACAATAGTGGTGCTAGGATGGGAGACACATGAGGGTCGACATATATTGGAAAACTGTGTACAGTTCTGCAATACTATGTCTGTGTAAGACCTTCTTTTTTGAATGAATGACTTTACTATCTATGGGAGCTAGGTTTAAAGCTAGTTTTTGTTTTAATGTCCTGTGGTTTTGTTTGAACCTTTGTTTGTACTTTTATTTATATGGATGTCTTCTATATGGATTCCTATGTTTGCAAATGAATATTATTGTTGAATGATGTTTGAAATGGATTTTTGAACACTTGAATTTTACATATGATGCAGTGAATGAAAGTTGTTTGTTTTTTCTTTGTATTATTATGATTTGAACCTGTCTCCTATATCCTAAACAATTATTCTTTCTTTTAAATCTTGTCCTTGTACATTCATTATCTGATGTTTTCATATCTTTTATTTTTCTGTACATGATGTAGTATTCTTGGCTTTATATTGTTATTCCAAAATCAACAAAACAATCCTTAAATTCTGAGGTGCCTAAACTCTGCTACCCTGCAGTCTAGTTGGCAGAATTTAGGGCTAACATCTTTTGGTGACCATATTGGGGAACGAAAGTGAAGATATCTTCCCTGGGAAAGAACGACAACGAGGAATTCCAGTCTTTGATGGTGAACAAGGGCTAGTTACACTTTTTGGACTGTAAATCATTCATCGGGCGGCTCCACCAGAAGGAGAATTTCGCTGACAAGAAATGAAGAAACCAAATGGAAATACCAGCTATCATATTATTAGTTTCCTCAATGAACTCTTGTTCTTATTCATCATCTCTTTTTTGTCTTTCCCATTGCATGTCAAAAGAATCATTATTTTCTTTGTCTACTTCGATGATCATAAACCTTCAGTTACATATCCCTCTTTGGAAGAAGAAAGTCTGCGTTTCTCTTGCATTGTTGATGTTGATCCTATTCCTTCATTTGAAATACATTTGCAACATGATGCACATATACCCATGTCTCCCGAACCTGATTATTCTTGTCATCCTGTAGAGAATAAAGTTGATCCATTACCTTCTATTATTACTGCTGAAACTTGCAATAAGCCTGTTGAAACTCACTTTCAACCCACTGAATTTCAGTAAAAAAATAGAGAGAAATGTTTTAATTCTTTACGGCATCTACTCTTCATCCTTACCCTCCAAAGTTTTTAAAATATATACCTTTTTTTACTGGAGAGGGTCATGTTACAGCCGAGAAGCATTTGGGAGCCTTTGGAAACTTTGTTGATAATTTTGAAATAGTAAATGAGGATGTTGTTATGAGGTTATTTTCCAAACCTTTGGCTAGAGATGCTGCTTTCTGGTTTAGAAATTTGGAAGCTCATTCCATTTTTTCATGGACTGAGTTTTATAATTCATTTTTGAGATACTGGGGAGAGAATAATTCATTTGATCAGTACCTATCTGATTTCTCTTCCTTGAAGAAGAAAAGAAACGAAACTATCATTGAATTAAATAGAAGATTTCAGAAATTTTATTTCAACATGCCCAAGGAGATCAGATCTTCAGAAAAAGTTGCTATGTTATATTATGTGTCGGCTCATCAACAACCAAATTTATTCCTTCATCTCAGAGAGAGGAATTCATTGTCATTGCAACATATGTTCTCAAATGCTAGAGAGGTCGAGGAAAATTTATGAGCTTGTGGAAAACTTGTAGATCAAAGTAGAGATGAATATTTGGAACAAGAACAGGTCTATGGATAGAAAAAATAAGGTTTGAATGCAGAGGAATCCAAGGAAGAATATGAACTAGAAAAATATGATCCAGATTTTCATTTTCCTCAATATGCTAATCCATCTCCTTCAAATTGTATTTCGTTCTTAGATTTCGAACTTAATCGATCAAAGTTTTCTATTCTTAAAACTGATGATTGTCATGAGAAAGAATGTGCAGAGGATGATGATATTTTTGTCTCAGAGGAAATTGCTGCTCCTCAATGTCTTGTTAAAATTAAAAATCAGCTACTATTTTTTACTTTTGATGACTTTCATAATTTTATATTCTCAAATTCTGCATGCATGGTAATTGATGCAAGAAAGCTAGTAGATGACTGTCATAACACATAATTTGAAACGAGCATTGGAAATCTTTTCCGAAAGCATATTTTAATTGAAGACCTCAACAACAATGAAGACAATTTACAGCCTATTATTGTTTCATTTCTAGATCTAAAGAAGGAATATATTGGCATCACAAATGGATCTTTGAAAGTTGAGAACATCCGAGCTTGCAAAAGAATTCAAGATCGGGTTTTACATTTGCATGCACAGGAGCGTGAGGAAGGATATGAGCATAAATCAGATTTGAGACAATATTCAACGCCATCTTTAGATTTCTATTCTCATTCATCTCTCCAAACTCATCACTCATATTTTTCTATTGTAAAGGATGTAGATGTACATGCTTTTGAATCAGATCAACAAGATGGTTTGCCACACACAGTAGGAAATCTTTATGGTTTTAAATATGGAGTTAATAATTTTGTAGAGGATGATTTGCCTCATAAAAAGTATTCAACTGGTCATAGTAAAAATCATTTAACTCCTGCTAAGAATTTGTCTTTAAAGTGCCTTATTATTTATCTTGGAAATCAACAACCCTTGTTTGTTCATAATGATCTTCAAGATGACATGTTCTTGAATTTTGGTGAAGAGTTTTCACTATAGAAAGAAAGCCAATAGAATGTTACCCATCATTTTCAAGAAAATAGTGAGTCTATGACAAATTTCTATGAATCTGAAATTGAAGAGATGACTTTGCAAAAAGTAGATTTTATTGTGCATGATATTCCAACTTCAGAAAGTGATCAAATTATGTTGCAGCATCTTGATTTTCATAATCACTATGTTAATTCAAATGCTGCAAATATGTTTTATGTTCAAGAAGGGCATCAACAGTTGCAAGGGTATCTTGTTTTTCCTAAAGTATATGAAACAAATGGTATTTATGAATTACTTGAAGTTCACCTTTTTCTATGCAAAAGAGAATTCTTGCAGTGACAAACATATCTCTTGAATCAACAGATTTATGTTCTTGATTTTGAAAATCCAGTAGCTGTTGTGTTGGAGTCTATTTTTTCAAAGTTTTTGAATTTTTCAGACTTCATCAAACCATCAGAACTTGAAGGTGAGTATGATTTTCCAGAGAGTTTTTTTGTGGCTCTTGTTATGTCTCTGTTGTCATTTATTAATTAGTTGTAGAGATGAAGATCACTCAACCACAAAGTTACTTTAATGGTTACTATGGAAGTCTTCCTTTACTTAACCAAATTGCAGAACTAGTTAGAGGTAGGGTTGCATACAAAATAATATCACTTTTCGAGTATTTTCTTTCCTTCAGTTTGTAGCAGGTGTATCAATTACTATGCTTGAATAAGAGGCATATTTTGGCAAGTGTTTCAGAGGTTGATTACACAGGTGACTCTATAGCCCAATGGATAAGGCCATAGTTTGCAGTATATGGTTGTTCTTTAGTCTGCCAGGAAGATGGATTAATAATAGTTGACAGAAATAAATGGCACTTGGTCTACAGTTCTTGGAAAATCACAAGGAAATGCCATCCCCAAATGGAGCCAGATGTTAATCCTAGATTTGTCAGCTATTCTATTTACCTATCGTTCGCTTTGAATATTTCTCATTCCTTATTTTTTATTTTCTTATGTTTTTCATTATTGTAATTTTCATTTTTAAAAGTTTTATTTCTTTGTATTTGAGAATCATATAGTTTTAGACTTAGCTCCGAGTTTGATAAATGAGTGAGTGTATTTATAATTAAAGAAAAGAGTGGTCAGATTTTGAATGTTTGATTAGACATATAATATGTTTTAATGCATTCTGGAAATGCATTTCATCATTTCTATGCATATGCACGCTGCCAGATTGTCAAATTATGGTTTGTGCAGATTTAAAGACATGTTTTAGTCATCATCGTTGGGAGAGAATTTCGAGGAGATGGCCCAGGAATATCACAAAAATAAAACATGGGTTTTGTCGAGAATGGGCCTATTTACAAAAAATTATCTCATATTTTCAATAGGTGTCATGGCTTGAAAGATTTGAATTGATCTTTTTGGCCTATTTTTCAGGGTTTAAAATATTAAATAATTTACTGTTTTAGTCACAAATTTTCGGTGCGTCTTCTGATATATAGGAGAAGAATTTTTAAAACCAAGATAATTTTATGTTCATCATGGGCTCATTCACAAAAACCTCTCTAAGATTCTGCACAGGTGTCCCGGATCGAGAGATATGGAGGGTTCTTTGAGACCCATTTTTCAAAAATTCACCAGATTTCTCTCATAATCCGATTTTGCTATTCTGGGCATATTCAACCCTAGAGTTGTGGATTTGATAAACAATATTTGTAACTTTTATGCAATTATAAAAAGGAGAACAATAGTGGTGTTGGGAGGGGAGACACATGAGGTTCGACATATGCTAAAACTTGTGTATAGTTCTGCAATACTGTCTGTGTAAGAACTTCTTTTCTGAATGAATGCCTTTATTAGCTATGGGAGCTAGGTTTAAAGCTAGTTTTTGTTTTAATGTTCTGTGGTTCTGTTTGAACATTTGTTTGCACTTTTATTTATATGGATGTCTTCTATATGGATTCCTATGTTTGCAAATGAATATTATTGTTGAATGATGTTTGAAATGTATTTTTGAACACCTGAATTTTACATATGATGCAGTGAATGAAAACTCTTTGTTTTTTCTTTGTATTATTATGATTTGAACCTGTCTCCTATATCCTAAACAGTTATTATTTCTTTTAAATCTTGTCCTTGTACATTCATTATCTGATGTTTTCAGATATTTTATTTTTCTGTACATGGCTTTGTATTCTTGGATTTTTATTGTTACCCCAAAATCAACAAAAACAATCTTTAAATTCTGAGGTGCCTAAACTTTGCTACCCTGCAGTATAGTTGGAAAACTTTAGGGCTAACATCTTTTGGCGCCCATACTGGGGAACGAAAGTGAAGATATATTCCCTAGGAAAGAGCAACACCAAGGACTTCTAGTCTTTGATGGAGAATAAGGGCTGGTTACACTATTTGGACTTCAAATCATTCACCAGGCGACTCCACATTTAGAAGGCTCTATCGGAAGGAGAATTTCGTTGACAAGAAATGAAGAAACCAAATGGAAATACCAGGTATCATCTTATTAGTTTCCTCCATGAACTCTTGTTCTTATTCATCATCTCTTTCTTTTCTTTCCCATTGCATGTCTAAGGAATCGTTCTTTGCTTTGTCTACTCCGATGATCATAAACCTTCAATTACATATCCCTCTTTGGAAGAAGAAATTCTACATTCCTCTTACATTGTTGATGTTGATCCTATTCCTTCATTTGAAATACATGTGCATGACATGTTGTACATATACCCATGTCTCTTGAACTTGATTATTCTTATCATCCTATAGAGAATAAAGTTGATCCATTACCTTCTATTATTACTGGTGAAACTTGCAATAAGCCTGTTGAAACTCACTTTAAACCCACCGAATTTCAGTAAAACATTAGAGAGAAATGTTTTAAGTCATTACGACTGTCATCTACTCTTCATCCTTATCCTCCCAAGTTTTCAAAATATATACCTTTGTTTACTGGAGAGGATCATGTTACAGCTGAGAAGCATTTGGGAGCCTTTGAAAACTTTGTTGATAATTTTGATATAGTAAATGAGGATGTTGTTATGAGGTTATTTTCCAAATCTTTGGCTGGAGCTGTTGCTTAGTCATGGATAGTCATGTTTAACTTATGAACAACATCAAATTATGTAATGTTTCACTCTTCACTTTGATTCAAATGAGCATCAAGGAACACAATTTAGAGAATTATTTAAAACATTAAAAATGTTTTAAAGGACCAAAATAGAATAATATATGTGTATAAATTTTTTTTAGAGCATTATTAAAAAATAATTATATATAGTTAAAAATTAAATAAAATTATTTGGTAATATATATATTAACTAAATTTTAATGAAATAAACTTCATATAAAACCAAAGGATCAAAAATTTTAAATATAAATTATTTTATTTTAAAAAATTACATATAAAAAAGTACTTACATTTCAATAAATTTGATCTCAAAAAAATTGAAAAAATCAAAAGTTTAAAATCAATAATATAAATATATATATAGTGAGATGGGGCTTTGGCCTATAAACTGCATGGGCGACTCTGTCGTGAGATTTCATCGGATTTCTTGAAACCATTGCGTTTCCATGTAAATTGGAAGCATGATATTCGTACATGGTACCTAATGGACTCCCAAGTATAGTGGTAGTAGAATATCTATTCTAAAAACGGGCACCAAGCTTGCTGCCGCTCCATTAAATGGTCTAAAGCAAGCTGAATATTGCTAACCAACACAACATTTAGATGGTTTGTAAATTTTGAAAGTACATTTATCTCATCTTTTTGCTATCTATAATTTGTGGTCATATTACTTCTTTCATCTTCTTGCAATCTATAACTTGTGGCATATGAACTCTGAATGTATACAGAACTACCTCTCTTATCTTCTAGCAATCTATAACTTATGATGTGTGAATTTTAAAAGTACATTAGAGTACTTATCTTATGTTCTTGCAATCTATAACTTATGTGTATGAACTCTGAAAATAAACTTATCTTTGTACAACCTAGGAAATGGATCCTTCTTCTTCACCCATATTATAAAATATAAATACATATCTTCCTAATTATTACATGTTACATGTTTCCTCTTTTTAAGCTCAGAGAAATGTTAATTAGATCAACAATTAGTTTGATTATTACCAATTCTATGCCCACACTGATCAATCCAGAGCTGAAACCAAGCCCACCCAATCAGAAATAAAACGAACATATATTCAATTAAGCGTATACCATATCGTTTTTCAAGTTCAAGCTTCCATAGAAGCCAGACACTGCGTAGAGGAAGTTATTCTTAAGTAGGATTGATGCATCATGGGATTCCCAAGTTGCTTTCAAACAATGAAGAACAAAATTTTGACACACTGATAAATATGGATGGCCAATATATACTACTGTTTAAAATCCGCTGAAACAATAAAGGAACGTTAATGATTCTTTTAGTCCTTCTCCTTCATGATTTTGAGCGACAATAAAATGTGCATATCCACACCTATATTTGATTATTTAATAAACTTTGATATATTTTTTAAAATGCCGTGTTACTATGTAATGTAAGAAAACCCTCTGGTTCACCCGGATGCAGGTGGAAATTCTATGCATAGGATAAGCAAGGGCAGCAGGGCGGAAGCATATGTGTCTCTTGATGTGGGTCCTTCTACGTCACCCTAAACTTTTTTTTGAATGCAGACAATACTCCCCAAATCCTAGGTAGCTGGAGCATTCAAAGCTTCCATCTCGGTTTTGATGCGAGGTGGGAGCCATGCAGTCCTTGGCACTCATGCGTAGGATCACGGGAATCCACATGACTTGTGAGCAGATCATAAGTTAGAGGGATTTTAATGCTGCCCTGATGCGGAATTTCTCCCATCACATCCCCAATCTGTCGGGCATTGCAACAAAAATCGTTGGCATCCCTGCATCCTCGGTGAGTGTCTGCAGAGCTCAGCCTAAACAACTGTTTTTAGCTCTTAAGGCCCCCTGCAAATATCTCAAAGCTTACTATTCAAATTCTTCAGCACCTTTTCCTTACACAGTCATGTCTCGTAGACTGAGAGCTACCCACGACGTGGGCGAGGGGGACGAGGGAGTGCCAACGAGAGAGCCAAGACTCTCTAAACGATTGTCAATACCGAAGGTTTTGATGTAGAAATCACTTAACCCCTGAGTCGGCTCATGAATGACTGGGAAGAGGAACTATTTAAGAGGAAATATTTGGCTCCCCTTTTGCAGGTATCCAGGAGGATCCTCGAGCTCTTCCTCTTTTTCCTTCCAATGCTTCAAATGATCCTGAGAAAGGGATTCCTCTGTCTCCGACACAATTCACTGTAGCTTGGCAGGGCAAAGCGGACACCACCATCAACTCAGAATTCAAGAAGACAGAGCCGCTTTTGGCCAAGAAGGGTTTCTCCAGCTCCACCTCCAGCACCTCCGGCAGTGATGACTACGCCAACAATAGTTCCAAGCATCCTAAAGCTGAAGGTGGAAAAAGTACCTCTTCCCAACCAGTTCTCCCCTATTGACAGCAAATTGAAAACCATGTCGCAGATTGGCTTCGGCTTCGGAGTACCCATTGAGGAGGAACTTCCCTCCAAGCGCTGAGTTTCAGGTTCCTTGGGTTTTTAGCTCATGGACATTATGGGTTTAGCTTTGATAGTTTTTTTCAGTATTAAGAACACTACTTTATGTTTAACACTGTCATCTTTTTGTATGATCTGTTTTCCCTACTCTAAGGAGGATCATTTTTTATATTGTGAACCTGATTTCCTGATATAGGCAGGTTCCTACTTTCATTCTATTACTATCAATCCACAGAGCAACTACGATGATATGTATCTACGATTGTACTTTTATTATACATCAATATAATAAAGGAGTGAGCTAGCTATGGAGCAAAACTCCCTCCATCGAACGGAGGAGGAGCAAAGTCAACGCTAACTTTGCTTCTCCTCTGTCCAATGAGGGAGGATTGCTCCATAGCTAGCTTACTCCTATAATAAACTCTGAACTTTAAAAAAAACACCCTCTAGTTAGTAAAAGTTTAAAACTTAAGTTGTTGGTAAGAGCTATCCATTGAGCTGCAGAGCATTTAATGGGGCTACAGCAGACCTGCAAACCGTTGGATTTCTAGCTGCTCAAGAAATCGTGTACAACAAAGCCACCTTTTCCTGAAGGGTGCAAATGGATTTTAAACCCAAGATGGCTATCCAAAATCTAGTAGGTGCAAATGGAATTTTAACACATAGCGACTCCTCCAAATCGTGGAAAAAATTCCTAAAAGGTGGATATGTATTTTTAACACATGGTGACGATTAAATATGCATGAAGATATCTTAAGAAATTACATTGGGATTTTTTAATAAAGATCATTGATATGGGTAACATAAATGGAAGTCCGGTTTAAGAGATCTTAGAATGTTGTAAAGACAGAGGAACCTGTGTTCAATAGTTTGCAACTCAAAGAAACCTACCTGTTTGCAATTAGTTTGAAACTTAGAGCTGTACCATCTTTAGGACTCTGTAAAGTGAATAATCTCATATTCACAAGCTCTTCAAATTGTTGAGTTATTTTTTTTCCATGGGTTAATATTTTTGTTTAGATATTTTTGATAATTTTAATATTTTTTACCACTACAGGATGTAACCGCGGGTAGCATGAAGGCAAGTCATGAGTACAGAGGTGAAACTTGTGGGTTTGATTAACAAACGCCACAAGTAGGTCAAAAATTCTCATTTTTAGGGTACTTTTGGGCATTTCCAGTATTTGGAGTCTTCTTCAATGTTGTTCCTGACTTTAATACCTTTCAAACGGTCTAGAGAAGAGGTCAAATGAAGTTACAAACTTTGGATATGGATCTTCCAATATAGGTGTTTTTTCAGTGACTTTTCTGAAGTGTCGTCATGGAAGTGTCAACATGCGACGAAATCATGGAAAAACGGTCACAGGAAGAGAGAGTGTCATTTTAGGCTATAATATATTCCCCCTAATGTATGAGGTTAGAGGGGAAGATGATTGCCGAAATGCATTATAAAGGAAACAACTGAGTATGGAGAGAACATAGAATCCAAGATTGAAAGGCTCGAACAGAGATAGCTGAAAAAGAGATAAATGTCAAACAAAACTGATCTCTTGGACATACAGGTCCATATACAAATCATCGTCATAAAGATACAAGCATATCCAACATGTGTGTGACTATCATGGTCGCACAATATGCAAAAAGGCGCCATATCAAAGCTAAAGGAGTCATGGCCACAAATGAACAATGTGGATCCATGGTTAAAAATTGATCATAGCCACAATAATACAAGGTGGATTTATGTCTCAACAAAAGTCATATGAAGTGTGACAAGATATTGCGCAACTCGGGAAATAGAAAAAATGATGATGCTACTGTCATCCCAAGGTCTTCAATCCAAACTGCCTAAAATTACGAATCCTAACCATGCGAATAAAGGAATTGGATTCGAACATAGAGGAAACCGTTTGATTACCAGCCATTGATGATGACTATTAACAAACGCGAGGGAAACCACCATTAATGAAAATGGTCCCAAAGGTACCTAATACATTCTAACAAGTGTGAATACAAGGTATTGAAGTTAAACTCCTGAAGAATACATCGAGTAGGAAACAATAAGTTATTCCCACTACCCAATAGCGAGGAAAATTGCCACTGATGACTACAATCCCCAAGGCACTGTCAGAAACTCTAAATCTCATTCCTAGAGCAAGAAGTGTTGACGTCGATAGGAAGAGATCCATTAGAAGGAAGGAATTAAGGAATCTTTCATCATCCAACATGATGTAAGTCAGAGACTGATTGGATCTAGAACTGGAACAAAATTTGCAACAAGGACAGTCGAAGACATAATGTAATAAACTGATACCAAGGAATGGCCGACACAAAAGGTCAAGGAAACTGCAGAATGGCCGACAAAGGTTTATCCTTGAATAGTGAGCACGACACAAAAGTGGCTTAGGCATATTTTTGACACAAAAGGAACAACGATGCAAATCTGCAATGTAGGTGACATTGACAGATTCCCCATATAATTGGAAAGAGACCAATTGGAGGAGTAAAAACTATGAATTGGGATAAGGTTCAACACTAAGACCCAACTATTGATAGACTTAAAACTGGTTCTTTGTTGAAGGAGACAAGACTTGTTTCCACGATGTAAAAAACATGTGAATGAACTTCCCTTCCCTCTTTCTTGTAAAGGTTTAACGAGTCCAAGAAAGCAAACTCGGGACCTTCTTCATTTTTTACAAGCTCGAAGAAGAAACATAAGAATGCTTGATAAAGCACTGATTCGTGGACTTTACAAGCCCGAATTAGTGAATGATTGACGGTGTTTTCATAGTTTTGAGAGTCTGAAAACTTCAAAGAAGACTTTAGGGGGGTGTTTTTCATAAATTTAGTCTCCTGAGTTCGAAAAAGTGTAAAAAATTACAAAGGAGAACTCTCTTAGCTCAGGAGAACTAAGGTATGCCTTTTTCGTAGTTAGTCGGAAAGGTGTGAAAAAGGGGTAAACTATCACCAGACCGATGCTCCTTCATAAGCGAGCAGAACGCTCTAGTTTTAACGAGTGTGAAGGAAAGCAAGATCACTCGGAAAGTTCCATTTATTTACAAGAATGGTACATACAACAGTAAACTCGATGCTTTGTTCTAGGGTTTAGTGAGCATGACAAAGACATAAAGAACACTTGTAATATTTTTCATGTTTAGGTCCAAAGCATGAAATGTGTGTCAGGAAAACATAAATGCTACCCAATTTTTTTCAATCCTCCGAGAGTACACGAATGATTGAAAAAAATTCATAAGACAACAGGTAAATAGAACCTATATGAACCGTAGAGACAATTAATCAACCCTAAACCCAAGACAAATAATTAATATTTAATAAAATTTAAATTTAAATTTGTTAAATTTAAACATTACATTTATAGTTTTTATAGATATTTCTATCAACTGGCAGTGTTTATACTGCCAGTTTAGTTTTGAAATGTGTGTCGGGCAAGCAAAAATGCTGCCCAATTTTTTTCAATCCTCTGAGAATACACAGAGGATTGAGAAAATTCCAAACTCTACACGCGAGAAAATCATGAACCTTAAACCGACGGAGACATTTATCTAAACAACCCATATATTTTAATTTAAATATTTTAATATATATTAAAATTTAATTTAAATATTTTGATATATATATATAATTAAAATAAATATATATTTATACATTTTTAAATATTTAAAAATTTATGTATTGCAAAATTATATTATATTAATTAATATGATTAGTTAATATATATATATATATATATATATANATTATTATATACAAATATATTAAATATAATATATACGCATATTATTAATATTAGTTAATATAAATATAAATATAAATATTATCTAGTCATATTATTAATACTAGTTAATATAAATATTTATGATTAATATAAATAGTCATAAATTTAAATATTATTAATATTAGTTAATATAAATATATATAAATATTATTAATATTAGTTAATATAAACATTAATATAAATATTATTATATGTCTTATTTCATGTAGATGTATCTCCACAGCGGAATTCTTCCGCTTGTCGAAGGCGGAGTACTGATGGATCTGCGGCCATTCCTCGCCCCAGAGGTCACTAGGCAACTCGTAAATATACAGTTGCGCATGATGTGCTCTTTGTTGTTTGTTACATAAAATTAAATTGTTTCGCATGTGTATATTTAATCATCAACTTGTATGTATCTGTTTTCATAGGTTCACCCAGGTGTCCTACATTGACACATGTTCATGATGGGGAGTCGAGCGGAAGCCACTCTGGCAGCCTCTTTGTGCATGAGAGCAACGAGGAGGCTACTGCTGGCGTCGGTGGGGAGGTTCCCCACGAGACAGGTACATTAAATGCATACATATTTTTCTTTCAGTTATCAGTACCTTTAAGTTATATTGATTTCAAATTCACCTACAATTGATGTATGTATTTTGACTGACATTTTTGTTTTCATCTAATTTTCAGGTGCCGCAGCTGCACAACAGGGCCCTAACCCTCCCGAGGAAGCACCATGGGAGGATGAGATCACCTGCATCATGCTGCAAGACATTACTAGTCAACGTGACTATTTGTGGTCTAATGTGCGCTCCATTTCAGACCACACTCCCGTGTCACGTTCGATGTGGATGATGTTAGAGGTAGTAGATAATCTACTAAAGATCTACAGGTCCATCAAACTATTGAGTTCTATTTGGGCCACTACATGTCAGGGAAGAAGGGTTGTAGTGATGGGTCCTGATAACTGGCCCGTAGTGAGAGATGCAACTACAAACATTGATGTGAAGGGAACATTATTTGAAGTCCCTCCTGACCACCCCACTCAGGGAGTTTAAACTAGAAGCTGCAACACCTTATGTCTAAGACAGGTTTATTATAGTGTGGGGCATGTCTCCCCACCATGAATAGATCCCACTGTACTTTGGAAAAACATATATATGTATATTTTGTCATGGGGATGCACCTAGATTACACCAGCAAAGCCTTGAGATTTTATGGTGCTGGTGGGGGACGCAGTCGTGTGTGTCCTAGGGCTAAGAGAGACCCTGGAGTTCAGCCAGAGGCAGACCCTTTGGGATGTCTCCCTAACAGGACCTTGCTTAGGACACATGATGTAGTCGAGTCATCTTAGCTAGCGATTGAGGAGTGGAGTGCACTAATAGAGGTGACACACATGATAATGCATGGTACCGTGATAACTGTGCAGGCAGAGAGAAGCAAAGCACCCACTGCACCTACATAGACTGAGTTATAGTGGGTGTATGATGATATTATCCACCTTCTTGATCATGACACAATGGCGCAGTATGCTATCACAGCCGGCGATGCATATTTCCAGCTGCATGAGAGATGCATGCCTCGACTGATGGGACATGTATATCTTTATAAAATTATGTATTCTTTTGAATGTTTTATCTAATTATATGCAATCATTTGATTATCTTGACTATAATGTATCCTCAAATGAATCATTTTTTTTAACTAATACTTTTCTTTGTGTTAGATCTCCATGCAAGAGCCCACTTTCATGGAGGTCCTTTTTGGCAGCGATGAATCTGTTCGAGGTCCCATTGTAGTTTCGTCCACCCATGTCGATGAGGTATGTGTTAACTATCATTATAAATTTGAATTTCTAAATGAGTCAATTGTTGTACACGTAATACTTTGGTTTGTTCTAACTTTCTTCATTTATCTTGTTTAGATTGTACATGATAGAGGCAAGGGAATTGCACATGATCCTACACAGTCCCTCCTGAGTCCTACTCATGACAGGCCAGTCGACGAGGTACTAGTTATTTATGTTCGAATTGTTTGCACATTTATGTTTAGATTATAATTTACATGTTCAAATTTTAATTCTCAAGTTCAAATTCTAATTCATTAATATAACTATTTTCATGTCATGGAAACAGACGCAGAAACAGGAAGCTGCAGATGAGGGCTTTGGAGCCGCCATGATGTTTACAGATGAGTGGGTTGATGCTCATTAGTCAGGTCTTGGTGAAGGCCTGTCTGAGCAGATAGGTGACAACCTCCCAAACCCGACACTCGACTCGAGCAAGGTGAGTTCATAGATTTGTGTTTCATATATATTTAATTTTTTTGTCACATTGTACATGTAATTTAAATATGTGGTATGTAACTAGCTTGCAAAGTTCATGGTTTTAACTTCTGTAGTTCTCATACCTGGACTCTTTTCTTCGTGATGTGCATGAGGAAGGCCAGGGGCATAGTGCAGCTGATAGTAGTGGCCATGATGGTCAATCTCTTAATCAATGGTGTAGGGGTGATTTGTAGACTATGTTATTTGTGGACTTTATTATTTTGGACTTTATGATTATCGATATATATATATGGATTTTTTTTAACATGATGGACTGTTAAATGTTTTAATTATTTGCAGTTATAGTTTAAAGTTTGTTTTCAGTTACAATTTTAACATATTTAACAATCATTAATGTTTTACAATCTTACGAAATTGTACAATTTTGCAATTTAATAAATTGCAAGTTTACAAAATTTACAATGTTTACAAAGTTTACATGTTTGCAAAATTGTCAATCGAATGCATCTTACAATTTTTAACATAACTTACAATTAAAATGTTAAAAAATTTACAACTACAATGTAAGATCTACTAGTAGCAAATTACAATCACAATTTGCAATTTTAAATTACAACTACAATTTTAAATTTGATTTCATTTGTAAAAAAATCTACGAGTTTGCAAAATTGTCAATCAAACGAAACTTACAATTTAACATAAATTACAATTAAAATGTTACAAAATTAACAACTATACAATGTAATCTACTAGTTACAATTTACACTCACGATAAAATTATTTGTGAACGAATTTACAAGTTTACAAAAATCAAAATCGAACTAAACTATAATCACGTTTTGCAATTACAATTAAAATCTACAATTCAATCCAATTTAATTGACAAGTTTACAAAATTTACCCATCTACAATAATTTACAAGGAACATACAAGTTTAAAACTCACAATTTTGCAAAGTTTATAAGTTACAATTTTAAAGTTTACAAGTTTACAATTTACAACAAATAAATATTACAAAGGGTAAAACGGGGCAGAGACCAAGATAGGGTAAAAATGGAAAAAAAATTAATATCAATTGCAATTGTTGGATTTAATGAGGACGCAATAAATGTATGTGTTGTTCTTTGTATTCCATATCACTAACAAAATATGCAACGTATAATGATAATGTTAGGAGAAGCAAGCTAGTCTACAATGTCTAATCTAGTCTAGTCTAGTCTAAAATGCATTGGAAAATTTTACAAGTTTACAATTTACAACTTGCCTACAATGCAACATAAAATTTAGAACTTGGCACAAATAGAGTGTGACATACATGTATTTGCACAAATATACCAAAAAAAAGTTACATAGACAAAGTTGAGCTTCCATAACATGGCCTTAAGACATTGTTGGTATTCCTAGGTATAGGTGAATGCACATAGAGTATGTGTGAATGCACATACTCGCATATATAAGTTTACAAAAATTACATTTAAATACAAATGATATATTTCAGAATAAATTTTGATTTGCTACATTTCAAAAACATGTCAACTATGTCAACATCAAAAGTGGCATATAACTTTGATTCATCCGGCCAATGGGTTATAGGAATGCACGTCTCCATAATACGATCATGGTCAACTACTCACATCTTCCATGTCTTTGGTTCACCCCTCTTCACCTTGATTTTAATGAGATGTATCTGAGTTGCCACCACTAAATGATTGTACTAACAAGATATATATTAAGGCATGAAATCTCTGTAAATAATATAATCACCTTGTCTTCTCACTTTTTCAAAAAAGTGGCCCATCACAACTAGGTCACCAACCTAGTACGTGAAATCTCCATCAACATAGGGCCGCACGAACCTGCTTTTGATTTTTGTACACCGCATAAAAAAATATGCCACATGCTCGTCATTTCTTGGTGGTGCAATTACAACAAATACATCACCTGCATCAATATTTTCAAATATTAAACAAATCTTAAATATATATATGCATGTGTACAAGACTAGAAGTTTAAACATTCAATCAATTATTTGAAACTTGAATGTGTGAACGACATCATGAATCCATTAATCAAATCATGTACCTTGCTCAACCAAATCAGAAACTTGATCATGATCTAGTGAAACCACTCCCTCGTCAGTGTGCATCTCTTTCCATGTCGGAATTGGATGTGGCCCCATTGGATTAAGAGGGACATATTTCCATTGTTTGACATATGCATCGTTCACGCAATGATCAACCCCCAGTCCATTGGCGTCAATGCAGAACTCACAAAAACACGCA
>LPNX010549531.1:937352-1027352 GCA_001517045.1 Pseudotsuga menziesii
AGTCGAGATGCACTATGACTCATTTGGTACCTTTGAAGTGCTCGTTTCATGCGTGCACCTACGCCATCATGTTCACCCTTTCTGTGCCCTGTTTCAAAAAAGCTACAGGTGTATCGAATTCTTGTCTCTTTGTGAAGGCGACTTAACCAATAAAAGGAGTGTGCCTATTTGAACTGCCCCGCACACCCATCTGACCAAATCCAGTGTTCTGTAAATGACACCCCATTATTTTTGAATGAATCATAAATCAACTCAAAGTAGTGTTGAACAAAAAACATGTCGTGCTCACGATAATCATTGACATAAAAATGGTATCCCTTGATCACATCACGTGATTGAGGAGTGCTATCCCTACCATAAATGCTCGCCTAAGCATGTCTATACAATACATGTACGAAGATGGACACCTGTTTGGATTGATAGTACTCATTTTGTATCACTCTCTGAGGAGAAAATGTATAATTCTCAGCAAAGTATACCACCGATAGGATTGTGCCTAGCTCGAAAAACTCACGAGAATGCTTAAATTCTAAAGCTTCCCACCTAGACTTGTGGGATTTTTTAATGTATTTGTAAATATGACTTTGAAACTTGCCCATGAAGTTTGAAATAGGAATCTCATCCTCGAGCAAGTCGATCCTCTTAGATGGAACATGTGAAGAAGATGATGGATTCATGGAGACATACTCATGTCTCTTCCACTTAACTGTGATATCTAATAATCCAGGGTGTGTTGGATCGATAGGAAACTTCCTATGGAACAATGCCAAATCACCACATTCATGGCATCTTCTCCCACCTACACATATTTTAATTAAAAACACATTTTCAAGATTCCTATTGCATAGTATCATAGAAATAAAATCCCACATTGTGTGAGGATTTGGTTCACCATCCCAATGTTTTTTCCAAAAATCCATAAATGTGTTGTAGTATAACTGGAATTCAACGTGGTATCGACAACAACAAGTGTCCGGAGTCGTATTCATCTTAATATACCATGATTTCAACTTACTGAACATGCTAAATGAGATTTGGACACCGGGATTTGATTCTTTGAATTCCTACAACAAAGCAACTCCTGTCATCGCCATAACATGCTTACAATGATCCTTATAAACGTCTCTGCTAGAACATTGTCGCAAGACATGTTTTCAATTTGGTATAGCACGAGAATGGTTATCCCAATACTCTATCACCTTCTCTCTGATTCCCTCTTCCATCCTATATTGATATGATTCTATGCAAATAAGAGCCCAATAAGCAGCTTCATCATTTTCACCTATATTTACCCTAAATTTAGTGTATTTGTGCAGTGTTTTTCTTGAAATGTGGAGCAACTTTGACATTGTTGCGACCATTCTATTTCTTGAGGTTATTCATGCCACAATAGCAGTTATAATTTCCCTATGAGTAGCTCTAATATCAGTTTTTCTTAACTTTCCAAATGCAGAAAATGTAGTTGTTACATTTTCTGTTACATTCTCACATGCATTTTCATTTTTAACATCCTTAAAACCCAACAACTTTGTGGCACGTTTCAATTTTGTGTGTTTTATCAATCCATGTAGGATTTGAGCTTGTGTAATCATCGATTTTTGTTCAAAGTAAAACTTGATAATGTTACTAACATTCTCTCTAATTGTCAGATCAGGGGTCGGGTTCCCAAACTCTTCTTGCGTGGCATCATCCAGCCCTCTTAAACAATTTGCAGCCATTCCAACATCATTGAAGCTCCCAATTACTCTTGAGAAATTAGAGGGTGCATGATCCTGTGATAGATAGCCAAGATCTATCCTTGCATAAGTTAATTAAATTTGGAAATTGTTTAGTTCTTTGACCAAATGAGGGACTTTTACATTGTTCAATTTCATTGTCTTTCAATGAAAAATAAGCGAATTAGAAAATTTTAAACAAATGCAGTATGCAAGAAGATTTGTTTTTAAAGCACCAAAATTAAATGTTATGAATGTTGAAGAAAATTCACAATATGAGGGGTATGCAAGAGAATGTGTCTTCCAAATCTATGCGTGGATGCACAAAATATTTCCCTAAAGACGTACGTCCGGTTCCTCTCGATTGTAATTGGGCCTCTCAAAGGTTCTTGCTCCAAATGGTTGTGAACCCACTTGGTTAAATAGCCCGCAGAGGAAATAGAATCAGTTATAATGATGATGAACATGGGTCATTACCAACACCCATCAAAATCTAACTAGGTACTGCCAGCTTCCCACAACAACCCTAACTAAGTTATACATTGTTTTGTGAGCTCGTGTGCAACAGTTTAGTTTATAGCTTAGATTTCATTTGCAATTGTATTTTAGAATGTCAAAGTTCAACTTAGGGTGTGAATGAGGAATATTTCAAGCCGAGTTGTATTCTTCTTAAAAGTGGAGAGAAAAAAATCCCAACCAACAAGGATTGAAAAAGATCTCGTGTGTGAAAGATGTGAAATTATTGAAATAAAATGCTTCACGTTCAAATAAAAATAACTTTAAATGTAAATAAGTTTATTGTTCAATTGTTTTCATCCTTCTTGAATTGAATTTAACTCTTTGTAATTTATACACCATCTTATCATATTGCCTTAAGGAAGATTTTGTTGCATCCACACTTTCAAGTGTGGTTGCAATAAAATCTTCCTTAAGGCAATATGATAAGAGGGTGTATAAATTACAAAGAGTAAATTGCATCATTTAGAAGATCAAAATGATTATCATCATGTTGTCTTATGCATATAATTTACACTTAAATGTGAGTCTCTATTTGATGCAACCTATTACACCTATTGCACAAACTTTAATATAACACAAGTTACGTTAACATATAATCAAATCTTTGTGTATGCTTGCAATCAATTCTCTTTTCATAAAAAATAAGAACTTCATATAAGCTTTATCTAAATAAAATGATTCATGTTCAAATAAAAAAAACTTTATTGTTCAATTGTTTCATCATTCTTGAATTGAATTTAAACTCTTTGTAATTTATACACCATCTTATCATATTGCCTTAAGGAAGATTTTATTGCAACCACACTTGAAAAATATTTTTGCATCATTTAGAAGATCAAAATGATTATCATCATGGTGTTTTATGCATATAATTTACACTTATGTGAGTCTGTATTTGATGCAACCTATGACACCCATTGCACAAACTTTAATATAAAATCCATTGGTCCACAAGTTACGTTAACATAGAATGGACAATCTTTGTGTATGCTTGCAGTGAATTCTCTTTTCGTAAAACATAATAACTTCATATAAGCGTGCTAGCAAAAAATATAACTTCATAAACTATAATATTTTGATGAAATAATGATAATTGTTTAATATCTCCATGACAATTTTAACCATAGATGCACATTTTATTTTACTTATCATATTGCAATTGTTTGTTAAAGAATTAGCAAATAAATACAAGCTCAATAATAACATTTTATTTTACTTATCATATTGCCATTGTTAGTTAAAAAATTAGCAAATAAATTATACAAGCTTGAATAACATTTTATTTTAAGTTTAGCATATTGTCGTTTTTTGTTAACAAATTAATAAATAAATAAGAGCTTGAATAACATTTTATTTTACTTATCATATTGTCATTGTTTCTTAAAAAAATAGCAAATATTTATACAAGCTTGAATATTCTCTAAATGTATTGATTTTCATATCTTTACAATGATCTCTTACATCTCATATTCAAGGCTAATGAATTCTTGAATTTGTCATAGTTGTTGATTTTCTTTGAGACCGTCATTGTCATCAATGCTTAAAGCCATATGATTCCTGGTCATCTGTATATGATTATTGACGATTGCTTAAGTTCAATTAAGTGCATCACTTGTAAGTTAGTTTGCCATAAAAAATATCAATAAATTTAAACATGCAATATATTCAATAAAAAACATTTTTTATAAATTATTCATGATCTTATTTAGAGTGTACAAATCCTTGAACCAAATTCTACAAAGGCTTTCCATTTATTTTACATATACTATATTTCGTTAATCATTGTACACACAACTATTGAAGTTATGTGAGTTGTTATGAACAATTAGTTTCTCTATTAAATACAAATTGTAATGTTAATTATCATCATTATAGGAGGTCTATGGAAATATTTTTGTATGTTCATTGATATGAACGATAACCATTTTTTTAAAATTAAATTTGAAAAATTTAATTAATTTTCATCAATGCACTATATGAAATATCAACATAGTACATACACCATGTAATGTGTAACATAGAATATGCAATGCGTAACATAGAACATGTAATGTGTAACATAAAACATGAAATATTATTATGTAATAGGATATATATAAATTATGAATTTGAACACTATGAAAATGAATATATGAATATGAAATTAAAATCATATTAAAATCACTGAAATGAGAGATAAGGCTATAGAAAGGATGAGGAAAATAAGTGCAATGTTAAGAGGAGAAGATGCAAGTCAACCTATGATGGTGTAATCACCTCCCATTGAGAACAATATTTGTAATTTTTAACATAAAAATTATATATATGTGAGGCTATATTATCAAATTATAATTCATTTACACGTGAGGCTATATTATCAAATTATAAAATTCATTTGTATGTGAGGTTATGTGAGGCTAATGGATATATGCATATTCATTTAGAACTAGATATTATGCTAGAATATTATGCACTATAATTATATATATTCATCAACTAATCACTAATTTCATTGGACAGCTAGTTACCCATACTATAATACACTTACTTTGTATATATGTAATTTAGTGTAGTGGTTAAACATTTTTTTCAATTCTTTCAAAACACATACCATTCTTTCATATGTACGTAAGTGGTTTTAGAAGGTTGTATATATACATGCACATACAATATATGAATACATGCACATACAATGTATATAAGTTTATGAATTAATTACAATTACAAAATTATAACTAAATTCTAAACAGTTTAACATATATATAGATAAATATTATGAACTAGAACACTATGAAATTGAACATATGAATATGAAATTATATGAACTAGATCACTATGAAAATGAAATTATATATATGAATATGAAATTGCATAAATTTTAAATCATACCAATATTGTTAGCAATGACATTTGATTCTCCCATCATAGGTTGATTTGCAACTTCTCCTCTCAAGGTTGCTCTTTTTTTCCTCTTTTTTTCTCTATCTTTCTCTCTTATTTCTTCGGTGTTGCTTTGATTCTGGGTAGATATTTTTACTTCTACGTTTCTTGCTTCCCATTGTGATTGATCAACAATCCAAATTGATACCTGCAACAATATGTAAACAAAATACACAATGCTAAATTTGCATTAGAACACAAGCATTGTTTCAAATAGGTTAGTCAATTGTGAAGGATAAAATTAGTTGGCATGTTTATGTTTTATGTTTATATAGAATTCCTTTAGGAATTCGGAATTCGAGTGGGAAATGTGGCTGGGAATGTAGTTGGAATGGAATTAATGCCATCAATTCCTAATTTCATTCCCAAGCATTTTTGTTTAGGATTTTAACAAAAACAAGACCTCGATCGAGGTTGTAGCTCGATCAAGGTTTTAACAGTAGTTCAATCAAAGTTTTAACAGTAGCTCAATCGAGGGTTTATTAGACCGTCAATCGAGGGTTTAATAAACCCTCGATTGAGCTACTGGTAAAACCTCGGTTGAGGGATTTGAATACCTTGATCGAGCTACATACCTCGATCGAGTGCTTGAAAAATAGAGAATTATCCTTCTTACAAGAAAATCAATATTTCTCTGTGTCTTCCACGGGTGTAAACCCTGTCAGTCATGGAACATAACTGAGTGAAGTTTATACCGATAGATTCATCATCGAATCCTCTATCCATTGAGGTATCATGCATGCATTTTGGCATTCATATGGTTTTTTTTTAATTCATTCTAAAGCTTACACTTAGAAAACCTGACAACAACTTCGAAGCAGCTCAAAGAAAAATCCACAGGGTAAAAAATACACATCCAAAAATTTCTTAAAAAAGCACAGCCCACACATCAATGCATCCTCTTCAAAAGGGTATCTTTGGGTTTTCAATTTTTGAAAAAAGTGAAAAAAAAGTTGGGATGGACACACTTGTGTATAAAATGATGTTGAAATCAGATGTGGTCACTTTCAAAAAATAATAAATAATTGTATATTGTGAAATATATTAACAAAAAAATATGCAGACCACAGTGCATTTTGTGTAGATCATGCTCATATCTATCTATCTATCTATCTATATATATAAATTATTAATGTAAGATTGAATTGTTGGGGTGGGACACGAGCCACTTATTAACTTCTTCAAATTTTTAAGGTCACACAGTTCATTAAATGCAAAATTTCACACATTAAATGACATTTTAAAAAAAATATCATTGGGAAGACAACATAATATTCTACAATTTGTTTTTTTACTGTAAGTCGAAATTCACATGGCGTATATGTGTTTCGAGGGCTTCTATCTATCACATGAGTAAAAAATCAGGTTCATTAGAGGAAATTTCAACTCAAAATGTGCCTCCTAAGGAAAATAATAAAATAATATTTATTAATTTTGGAGGAAGAAAAGAAAAATACTATTTTTTTGTTCATATTTTCGACATATCTCCATATGTTTTTACTCAAATTTCGATCGGGAGAGCTCGTTGGATGGTGAATTAAATTCTGCATCCAACAAATACCCACTCTGCATCCTTTTGACGGACCCCACTACCCCCAAAAAAGAAATACCTGAAAAACGTGATGATGACATCATCATCACATTTTTTTAGGTATTTCTTATTTTTGGGGTAGCGGGGTTCATCAAAAGTATGCAGAGTGGGTACTCATTGGATGCAAAATTTAATTCTGCATCCATGGAGCTCTCCCACTTGAAATTTGAGTAAGAACACAGGGATATATGTTGAAAATATGAACAAAAAAAGTATTTTTTTTTATGATACCTATCCCCAAATTTATATTTAATTTTTTTTTAAAACCTATATGGTATTTCAAATTTAAAGCAATTTCATTGGCTAACACATGATGACATGGAATTTGAATTAGGGTTGAAAGGCCCATTTTGAGTTGAAGTTTCCTCTAATGTTCATCGCCAAATTTGGCCAAAAAGTGTTACCCACCTTCATGGAATCACCCAAACTTGTGATGATGAAAGCAGAGATGAGGGCTTATACAATGAGCTAAAAGCATGGAATTCAACATCAGCCTCATAAGCGTGAGCAGGGTACATGCAAATGTAGTTACAACTTGAACAACAAGGCAAGGCCAGTAAAAAGTTGTGGATCCAACTACAAATCCTGTCTCCAAGAAACAACAACATCAGGACCATATTCAGAAGAAAAGATCCGATGCAGGTCACTTTGGCAGAAACACATGTAACTTTTCTATCTTCTACAGAAGGCGTAGTCAATGAAGAATCAACCAAAGAGGATTCTATAGTGCCAGGGCCCGAGGATTTATGATCAGTAAGATCAACCTCAAAAGAAAAGAAAAAATCAATAAGGGAAATAGAGTCTATAGGAATGAACTCAGTATCACAGGAGTTGAAAAATCTAGAAGAAAAATAAAACTCATCAGGATCACTGACTTGCTATTCAAAGGGAGAGTCCAAAGACTCAACAAGAACAACATAAGGAGATTGATCAATGGAAAGATCAGGCTTAGTAAGCAGGTTAGAGTTAAACTTAGTCACAACTGAACCAACATCCAAAATAAGGTCAGATTGTATTAGAGACTCTAGGAAGGCTTCATACGATGGAAGGAGACCATCCCAAATAGTACACATGTCTAAAATTTTAGTTGGATCAACAGAGTGGAGAGCAGGTGTAATACTCCAAAATTTCGTAAAAATTTAAAAATTTTCATGTAACATTAAATATTTGTAGTCATCACTGCCTATGAATAATTAACTGCTAATGGTTATTTTAAACAACAATAACTAGAATTGAACCTTTTGTAAATCTCTAGTTCTGTGTATGGATTAGTTTGTTCTCATGATTCCATGTTAAGTATTTGATTAGCAGTTTAAGATTTGGAATAACAAGAATTGAAACCTCTGTCTAAATCTTAATACTAAGTATGTTTTTTTTACAATTTATGACAAGTAAGAAAGAAATTTAGTTGAGATCAAGGCTTACTTAGCTTATAGCTAATGCAGTGAAGTGATGCTTCTGTTACAGGTCTTTACAAGTAAGAAGTTTAATTACCAGTTTTCGAGATCAAGATTATCATCTCAACTAGCATAGAATAAAATGCTAGATAATTATTTGTTCTACAGCTTGAGTAATGTAAGAGGTATCGTTGATCTTTATTGTTTAAAATCTCCATAGTGATAGTAACAATAGTATTTTACTAAACTGAATTTAGCTCAGTTACTCTTACCATAACAAAACTTATGCGTTTAACTTTCTTACTGCTATTTTCAGTTTTAAGCTTGTATGTAACTCTAGTGAAAAGCATCCCGTAAAGCAAGTTCTTTTGTTTATATACTTGTTACTGAAATAATCTCCCAGGTTCTTGTTTCTATACAAAATCGTGTTAACCTAGGAAACCTATGATCTGAGTAAGGACATTAAGTATATTGTCTGAAGGATATACCTAAAATTAGTACTTAATGCATAAGATAGAATTAAGCTATTTTAGTACTTATCAATTAAATATGCACTAATATAACTTGTGTTTCTTTAATCTATAGTGTTATTACTTCTTAAGTAAATAAAGATGAATTGTCTCCTATAGGAAATCAATCCTTTTATTCCTTTGTATCAATTCTCATCTCTGTAGGTATTACTAGGAGAAAAACAACATCCTAGTACCTTTATTTCATAATAACAATTAGTTATTTAAGTCAACATGTTAACTATGCATCTTTCTATAGTTGCAAGAGTATATAATTGATTTCTTTGTTATATTTCCTCAACTTGCTATAAGGTATATTCATTATATGATTTAACCCTGAGCAGTTTCTTGCTTATGTTTTCTTAACATTACAAAGGCTATGAACCATACTAAATCTCTAGTATGACTACTACCTATTTTCTTTATATGTTAGGGATATCACCATAAACATTGACCACGTAGAAGGGTAAAATAATTTCTAACTAAGTTATAATATAGTTTTATTGATTATTTGCACGCTACTCCAGAGGTCTTTTGAACTATAACCAAAACCCACATTTTGGAAAGATTTTTCTATGCCACGTGGTCGCTAAATGATGGTTAGGTTTTATTGTTGACTTTGGGTGATATTAAAGGGTTCTAAAACCCTAAAAATCACATACTTACCTAGTTCTTTAGCTCTGCTGTGAATGTTTGAGCGGAAGGATCACGACCGCAAGGTTTTTGCTGTCATAATCTACTTTGTGTGTTAAGGGCTTCCTTTGTGCCCATTTTGGTTCTTCTGCACTGAAGGTTTTACGTGTTTGAAGCTTCATGCAGTGCTTGACCCTCTTTGGACATTGTTACCTCGCCTCTGTGACAGTTGCTCTTCATACTTTGGTGCATTGGAGAGTTGGTGAGGTGAGCACGACTCCTGGTTTGTCACTGTGTGGCTTGATCTATCTAGTTGCAAAATCGAGTGGTGAAAAAGGGTGAAATTGTCTCTGCAGCTTGGTCTTTAATGTAGCTCGATGTTGTCTTACTGCGGCTCTCGTATTGGACTTACATAGTATAAGTTGTGTGTTATCCTTTGTCAATATCCTTTGAAGCTCATTCCACTTTTCATGGTGGATAGGGTTTGAAGTAAACATCTTCTCACAACGAAGACAAAGAATATAACCAAGGTAAGAATTCTCTAGTTATTTGTCCACACTTGCAATAAATTCAGAGTTTTTGTTAAAGACTGAAGTTTAACTAAAATTGGTTTTTCTCTGTTGTAGGTTTCAACTCGAAGAAGAAAACAAACTCTGAGTTGGTAGATGCTAAGCGAAGGGGGCTCCACCAAAGCAATTCTTCTGGTAAGCCTCAGTTTCGCTGAGGTTCTCCTACAGTGGTGTATGATGTTGATTTTTAAAATGATGGAGTTCGTTGGGTTATTTGTTAGTTATTAGCTCGGTCGTAATAAATTGTGTTATAAAAGCTTGGAAAGGCTAGGGGCTGTTACATGATGTTGGATTTAGTTTTTATGAAGCCCTAGTGGCTGTTTTAGAAATGAAGGGTTAGGGATTTCACAGCTGAGACTACTGCCTTCTCCGTTGTAGATATTGTTTATAGTAATGTTATTTTTCGAACAGGATTTTAAGCCTTGACTTTGTGATGTAAACGGCCATGGGGTCGTAACTATTATAGTTCAGTTCAAGGTTTTTAACTTATACTTAAGGATTGGATAATCTTGAAACTTAGTATTTTGTAATTTATGTTTGGGATAATACATAAGTATTGTTAATGTGATTTTTAAATATCAGGGAAGACTTGTTTAGCTCAACCGTTTTGGTTTAATCTCTATGAATTAAATCTATCATAGATTATTGTTAAATTCAATTAGTATTTATTTTACTTCTGTGTAAAATTGTAACTACAGATTGAACAATGGTATTTAGATCTTATTTTGATTATTACTGTCAGTACTATATTTTTGCAATAAATAATAGAGGTGGAGAAATTTACCGAGTAACCTAATTCTTTACTGTATGCTCTGAATGTGATAATATGATAACATATTTTTATTTAGTATTGTTGCTTATGAGTAAATGCTGGTAATTTCATACAGTCATCCAATTGTTGCTTATGGTTATATAAGATAGAGTAATTAGGTTTTACTTTATTTTAGAAATGAAAAGAACAATCCCCCTACTAAAAAAAGGGGTGAAATAATTTTGTTTTATATTTATATTTACAGTTCTTTTATACAGGTTTATTTATAAACCCTGATCCTTCTTAATATGAGTACATAGTTAGTATTTCATTTTTTTGTTTAGTTACCTTAGTTTTCATTTCTACTGAGATGAATTTATTCAGTAAATGTTTAGCCTTGTTTACTGTTTCTTATAGTTAATATTCGTTATGTAAATTTCTGTTTATATATTATCTGTTATTTTCTACAATAATAGACTTATCATAATAATTTAATATACTGTGTAAACCATTACACAGACTAGTATTTTATACCTTTAGATCTTTCCTAACAGTTCTGTTTATGTTGTTCAAGTAATCTAGCTAAATGAAACCATCTAAAATAAAAAGGAAACATACAAACAAATCATACATATGAACATGTAGAAGATAGTAATTTACATTCATGCCTACTTCATTCGATTCTTGATTTGAAATTAAACTAACCTACTGTACTAGAGTACTACCTTTTCTAAAAGGTGTGGAAAAATACAGTCTAGGCATTTTCTTTCTATCTATCAGTTAAACTAGAAATTATTCTAAATTATTTACCCTAATCTAGCTAGTTCAGAACTTAACTATCTTATCACAATATATACATTTCTCCTGACTAACCTTAGCAAAAAAAGGACAGATGCATAATATCTCACTGCTTAACTCAACTTTTCAGATAATAATAAACAATTAGATAACTGGATAGATCAAATAGAACCTGGAGAAATAGATGAGGTGACAACAGCTTAAGGAACCTGTTCCTCCCAACCAACTCTTAAAGAAAAGTTGGAATGCTATTCTCAGGACCCCTGAGCTTGTCTCCTGGTCCACCTGGTAGAAGTACTGGGTGAGAGATGTAGTCTAGTAATCCTCTACAACTCCACTGGATGTTCAATAGTAAGTCAATTATGCATGCAACAGTATGAACTCAGCTTAGAATAGCTGCACTAGTTCAGGTCTTCAGCACTTTTCCACTCAAAACATACTTCAGCTAGTCCCCTCCATCGAATTTTCTTGTGCACTTCATTCACTCAGAATGTTCACAAATCCATAATGAGCAGCCTCAGCTGTCTTCAATGGGAAGTTTTATTAGCATGCCTAGGTATTTTGGGTCAGTTTTTACTTAATGAGCCACCTGCTATTGTTCCACTTTCTTGGGGAACATGACCACAAAAAATAGGGAATTTGCCACCTGCAACAACTAGAAGTAGTTTGAGGATGCTGCCAAGTGTCAATCTACTCTCAACCCAACCTTATCCATCAAGTCACCAGTGAAACACTCATTTAACATCTTCCCTAAGCTGTTGTCTCATATTTCATTTATTTATAAATAAAATATTCATAAATTACATTAATTTATCCTTGAACCCACTAGGTCATTAATTGCAAAATTTAACATAAAATGTAACATAATGTTTCTTAAAACATAAAATGTTTTGCAAATTGGGGCATGTGACATACACACCCCCTTAAATTATAACATCGTCCTCAATGTTATTTATTCTTCGTCCTCAGAATTCCCCTGGAACAGAATTGGATATGCATCCCGCATATGACTCTCCAATTTTCAGGTGACTTCTTCTAGACTAAGGTGCTTCCATTGCACCTTCACATGACCAATGGTGCGATTCCAAAGCAAGATCTCCCTCCTTTCGAGGATACAATCTAGTTCCACCAAAAAATTTCCTTCGGGCTCCACCTACACATCATTCCAGTTTATAACATGAGTAGCATCATGTACATATTTTTTTAACACAGAAATATGAAAGACATTGTGAACCTTCAAATTTGGCGGTAAAGCCAATTGATATGCCACCTGTCCTATTCTAGGCAGTATTTCAAAAGGTCCGCAATATCGGGGTGCTAACTTAGCACAACTTCCTAATCTCAGAGAACTCTTTTTAGGCCTCACCTTAATAAAAACATCTTCACCAACCTCAAACTCTTTTTAAGTTCATTTACAGTCTGCTTGACTTTTCTGTCGGTCTTGCACAACTTTCAAGTTACCTTGCACCTGTTTTACAATTAACGCCATCTCTTTTAATAGTTGAGGTCCTAATACTAACCTGTCAATTGAATTACTCCATGAGATGGGGGTATTTCACTTCCTTCCATACAAAATTTCAAAAGGACTATATCTTGCTAAAGCTTGGTAGTGATTGTTGTAAGCAAACTCTACCAAGTGTAAGTAATCTTCCCATTTACCTGGCTATTCTTTAACATACATTCTGAGTAGATCTTCCAATACCTGATTCACTCTTTTAGTCTGTCCATCTGTCTCAGGATGGAAAGAGGTACTGAAATTTAATGTAGTATTCAGTCCTTTAAATAAAGACTTCCAGAAGTTGCCCGTAAACTTAGGTTCTCGGTCTGAAATTATTACTTTCGGTATTCCATGTAAACAAAAAAATTGTTTCAAGAATATATCAGCAATATTAGCAGCTTTGTAAATAGTTTTTACAGGGATAAAATGAGCCGCCTTACTTAGTTTATCAACAACTACCATTATTGAGTCAGTCAGATTTTGATTTCTAGGTAGTCCTGTAGTAAAATCAAGGTTGATTATCTCCCACTTCCAGCTAGGAATAGGTAATGGCTGAAGTAACCCGACTGGATGCTGGTGTTCAGTCTTTCCTCCCCAACATTCAAAACATTTAGCAATGTATTCTACCAGTTAATTTTTCATGTTTGGCCAAAAATAATCCTTTCTTAACATGGTTATAGTCTTCTGATAAACATGATGTCATGAATAAGGAGTCTTATGAGTTTCATTTAAAATCAGTAACTTAATCTTAGGTACATTAGGTATATATAGTCTATCTTTATATAGTAATAATCCTTTTTCATTTAAACTATACCCTGTACTTAAACTTTCAATTAAACTTTCTGTTACCTTTGCTTGTAATTTCTGATAATTTTCATCCAATCTTATTCCTTCTTCTAGCTGTTCTTCTAAATCTGTTTTATAGGTGTTGATTGCTGCTACAAAATTTAGTTTTTCATTCTTGCTTAAAGCATCAAAAACCTTATTTTATTTTCCCTTAATATGTTGGATTTCAAAATCGTACTCGCTAAGGAAGGCTAACCACCTAGCTTGCCTTGCATTTAAGTTAGGTTGATCCAACAAATCAGGGATGATTTTAAGGGCGAATTTTATCCCAATGGTGAATTTTAAGGGGTACCCAAAAAAAAGTGTGCAAATTTTTATATTAAAATGTTTTTATTTTATTTAATAAATTCACCATTATTTATTTTATATATAGCTGCCCCAAGGTAAATCACATTCATCCCGAAAGAGGGAAAAACTGGAAAATGAATTTTAGCCCACGAAAATACTGATTTTTGCCCACATTCGCCTAAATTTTTCGAATTGGGAGGAGATATTTTACCACATTCGCCCGATTTTTTCCGATTAGGAGGAGAAATGAAGATGGTTCGACGGATTTATGGAAAATAGGTTGAAAAATTGGTATTTCTCCCAGGATTTATGGATAATATGATTAAAAATTTGGTATTTCGCCAGGATTTATGAATATTTCGGTAAACTGGTCTTACTTCGACCTCGATTGGGGTAAATTGGACATAGTTCGTCTTGGATTTGGATTTGTGGACAATTATTTGAGTAAAATGTGGAGATTTAATCAATTGGGGAAGTTTTTTTACTGGATTTGGTCCATATTTGAGAAAAACATGGATAAATTTAGTCAAGTGAGGATGTTTTTTACCTATATAATGGTGCAAGAGTCAAGCTCAACATCAAGCTTGATTTCTATTGCAAATCGGTCTTTACAGTGGCTGAGTGGATTCGTGGAAAGCGATTTCACAAGGCTTTTTCTATCTGTAGGCTTTTTATAGGTTAGTTTCTTGAATCTTCTTTAAATTATTTCTTTTCTAGTTTATAGCAGAAGGTTGAAGCTGAATCAGCACAAAATTTTGCTAGTCTCAGACCATCACATGAAATTTTGCTAGTCTTCATTAATTTCTTTAATAGGTGCACCTTCTGTTAACTTAGAAAATGTTGGACTGACATAATTTTTCCCCTTGCTACTAATAGTTGTTGAATCTGCAATACCAGCTGTATGGAATGTTCCACTTGGATTTGATCTTGTATCCTGTCCCTTTCCTAATTGAATATGCCTATGGAGCTTCAATTCATTCTCTTTTGTTTCAATTTGCTTTCTCAAGTTCTCCAAGTCAGTGCCACTGGGTTTAGTTATAGATGAGCTAGGCTTGAAAGCATGTTTCTAGCCAATTGAACCATTGTGTCCAATAATAGGATTTTTATTACAGGATGACTGCCGAGGTGGACCCTCTCCAGACCCTGTAGAAGTCACCCCACGGACTTGCACTCCACTTGAAATCGTTGTACGAAATGAAGCTAATTGCTTCTACACCATATCAATATGCTTCTGCATCCCTGGGGTTTGTTGCAATGTTGTTGTAGTCATCTGTGAAGAAGCTGCAAGTGATTGGCTTGCAGAAGTCCCACTTGTATTTTCCCTTGATGATCCATATTTCTCACTTCGATCCACTCTCTAGCTCTGTTCTTCACCCTCACTGTCACTATCTCCATCAGAGAATCTAATCACAAGGTTATCATCTTTCTCTTATGTTGTAGGAGATCTAATAGCAGGATGCAGATCTTGTAAACTGGATAAGAAGACATCATTTTCCTTACGGCCACATAATGGAACTGATTGTGCACTAGAAAACTTGTAGTTGTGCCCCATTTCTTTCGAACAAATTATTTTTGGAAATAAATTTCCAAGATGAGAGTGGGTGCAGCAACGTTTGCTTTCTCTTCCTCTTCTTGTTGGGCATGGAAGCCATAGCCCTTGCTCTGAGTTCTTCAATGTCCATAGTGCCGAAATTGACTTATGCACTGAACTTATTCGACTTGGAAAGTAAAAAATGTAATTGGGGAGGTTAGACCCTCTCTTACTCTTACCGTTTTCCCTGCCCTACCCTATCCTCCCACCTTTGTATTCGTTGGTCGTTTCTTTCATCCATTTACCAATTGCCACGAGGTAGCAACAAGAAGCTCCGCGTCTTTGAGAGTTCCCCTGTCAACTACTTAATGTGTGGCAAGGGCAACACTGATTCCTAGTGGTTAATCCCTGGATCTTTCAATTTCTTCAAAATATGATATAAAGCCATAGGAATTGTTGAAAATTTTCCAATTTTTGTTTGATTTCTTTGTGAAAATATGATATTAAGCCATGAGAATTCATAGGTTTTTTTTTCAATTGTTTTTTTGAAAATGCATCATATAGTTTACTATAAGTCAATATACATGTACTTGATGCTTTTAAAATCCCCAACCGAAGAGTTGATACACAAGATCTCCTTTCCTACATAAGCAAAGAGAGGTAGCATGTCTGCTTTGGCTTCAACAGATCCTTCCTAAAAATGGTATTCCTAGCTGAATTCTAGATTGCTGGATCTGATGTAAATGTCAAAACTTCTCCTGGGTTGAATGAAGTTCTATCTTAAGAAATTTTATTTCACAACATAGGCTCCATAAAAAAGAGATTCCTATCAATCTGATAACATTCCACCTTCCCCAGCCCACCAAACACAACTCCTTTCCAGTGAAAGAGAGAAACAGAAGGAACCCTATATTCAGGGATCAGCAGCATCCAAGCAGATAGTGCCAAGCACTTCTGTCTAAAGAAGCAAAGGAAAGTGGATAAAGAGCTTTGAGATTTCCTGAAGAGACAAAAATCATCCTTTGATATTGTAGGAGATGGTGTATTTGGAGATGAAGTACCCCTCTATCTTGGTTTCATAAAGATGTCAAATTTGGCAAATTCTTTGTTTCGTAGAGCAAGCATCTAGTGCTGAAGTGTGTAGGTTGTCAAACATTAAGGACGTCTCTATATTCTCCACATCAATCATCCAAGTAGTAGTAGGGTTTCCAATGTCACAAAACCCTAGCCTTCTTATCTCACAAGAAACACAAGAACAAGTTCTCCCTTTGCTCCTCTATGGTTTCTCCAAAATCCTAGCTTCCATTGTCTTCTTAGGGAAAACCCCAACCCTAATGCCTTGCTTGCATCAACACAAGATCCCTAACGCTCTAGACAAGAGAGAAATGTACAATGATGAAGTACAATTGAAAGAGACAAGATCTCTCGATTTCTCACATCTCTAACATGATTATGAGATGAATGTATCTCCACAAGATGAGAGTGCACTGATCAAATAGATCCCTATTTCTGCTGAAAATCAGGGAAAAAACATGGAATAAAATCAAAACTATCTAAAATTACTTTTATGGAGCTCTTCAACTCCTCTTTTTTGTACTGATTGATTCTATGAAACCCTTTGTTCTTCCATGCTCTTTTTTACTTATAGTGCCTCATCCCAAATTTCTAAGTTAGCAATCCTCTCCCACTCTGGCCTTGGAACATATTCATGAGAGGAATTCTTGTTTTATATTCTTTGTTTGAAGATAATATCACGAGGATCATAAGGCTTAGATTTTGCTTTCCTTGAATTTAACCGATGTAAGAAAACTTCCAGGTATTGTCTAGATTTCAACCTTTAATTTGGAAGGGTCATATATCTTTTGGAAGCATGAAAGTTCTTTGATGTCTGAAATGACAAAAATGCATGTTATCTACTACAAATCTTTGCCTTATATATTCCATTACGAAAATTCAAGGTGTGACAAAAGCTAGGAGATGGTAAGGATCTTCCTCAAAACCATAGACTCTGATCACTGTGTACTCTTCATATATAAGCTGGTTACATATCCTTGTATCAAGGGTAAATTATAACCACTTCTTATTCTCAGGAAACATTCTAGGTGGAAAAGAGTCATGGATAATGTTTTATGTAATCTTCATTACCATGTTGGTAAACTCAGTATAATTGGTGTTGTTAGGTATTCTTAGAATTCGATTACTCCAATTATGTATTGGAAATGGGATACCATTTTCATATGTCATTTTCAACTTCAAACACTTGTAGTGCTCAAAGTTCTGATATAAAAACATGTGAAAAATATAGGAGGGATATCTAAACATCCTGGTGACTGTAAACTCTTCTATTTGTTCATGGATTATTTGGATTAAGAAATCATAGAGATCAGGAAGCTAGTGAAGGTGATCTTAAGAGGGTAATTTTATCACACTAATGTTGCTTGCAGATATACCTACAGGATACTGTGACTGTCAAGTAATTTTTTTTATTCTTTTGAAATTTGGTATATAATTTCATGCCAATCGCTAAGAAATCAGAGACTTGGATCTGGTTATCTCATGGTTTAAGTTTCTGGAAAATGTATAATAGTCAACTTATCTAAGTATCCAACAATTAGAAATCCCAAGTCCATTATTTCAAATTATCCAAGATTCACAAGCAGGACACAAAATGGTCTACCCATCAGTCCATTTCTTCTTGCTCTACCTATGGAAGTAAGTATCATGGTTATACTTTGCCTCACTTCATGGGACCTGTCTAATTCAAAGAGGCCTGTAACAAGGGATTTATCCATATCATTACAATAATGAAAGGGGTTGAGTGTGTGGTTTCAACATGTATTATTGTAGGATTTGTGTTTTTTCTATGATCCACTCACCCAATACTTCAACCAATATCATACAACCACACAGACGGGAAGCATACATTCTATAGATTACAGCAACATACCCTATAGATTCCCAAATCATGTGCACAACAGGTGGTTAACTTGTAAGATTATTTCAATGCATCCACATTCACAGTTTTGTGAAAGTCAAATCAAAATCATAAGTGTTGTAGATGATAGATTCAAATTCAAGGCACAAGATTAAAGGAAAAATTATAGAGTATGTCCACAAAATTTGTTGAACTCTAGTTCACCATTTTGTAGGTTGTTCACATTTCTAATCATAACATAATGTGAAGACGATTAACAAGGCCAACAATAATAATGCATAATAAATTTTCCAAATGTAATCCATTACAAATACCATCTGGTCAATTTTCTATTACAGCTAGAAAGAAAAGTACATCAATGTATGTTCAATTTTCTGTGCATAACCTTTCTACTCATTTGCCTTGAACATAATCCACACATTCCAGAGATCATAAATTGAAATTATTCCTCATACAGAACAATTTTTAGAATAAGAAAAAGGGAAATAAACTTATTTTCTTTTTCTTTAATAAAAAAATGTTCCAATGCAGTTGACTATGGGGAGTTTGATTTCCTCCCAAATTTAGGTTGTTCTACTATAGAATGCCACCTTCGTACTGGGCTATGAGGCTTCCCACGAGGAAAAAGTGTCAAATTTTCAAGCTACTAAAGCCCCCAAAACATCAACTAAGAGGTTATCATTGGATGTTATTCTATCTTTCAACTATCACAATTCTTGGCACTCTTTATCTTGCTCTATACAACACAAGAAGCCATCCTTTCTTTGTTATTCAGTCTTAAGTTTTTCTATATTTAGTTGATTGGGAAAATTTATTTCCATTATCCTCCTCTTTTTTTGCTTTCCTTGCTCTTCAATTTTGCTGCAAGTGCCACCTTAGACACCCCATCCCACTACTACTCCCAGACTGTTGTCATTGTGGCTTGCAGGTTGTTACATATACTCTTGGGACGTTTCTAAGGTCCCATGGCTTAAAAAAAGCAGTGTCCTCACCGAATCGGCCTTGGAACTTTTATGTTGTTGTTGTTAAAAAATAATCATGTTGTATTTTTTTTTAATTCCATGGTATATGTGTCTCATGGCCTAATACAAATCATAATAATCAAAACTTACTTACACCATATACAAAATCATAATCAAAGTTTCCAGAGGGTCGAAATTGGGGTATTACAATGTTTGAAAAGGAAAACAAGGGCCTTATTATAAATGAATTTGGAAAATGAACCTTGTAGGCCTCAAATAATTTGAACAAGACCACTGTGCATGAAACATGCCTTCTCCATGGGGTTTTTGACCCTGAAGTTTTAGGCATCATTAGGCAATTTTGCACAAAAAGAATGGGCCTAATAGGACAATGTCTAGGAGAGCGAAATATGTTTAAATATTAAATCTTATCTTATGAAACATAGATCTTGATGCTAAAAGTGACGGAAGTTTTGCAAATTTACGAATATATGGAATAAAAGCGCATGTGGATTGTTTGAATGTCTGCATTAGTAACACATGCACGCTCCTGTAAATTTTAAAAAAATGGTAGGATTGCTTCTTTTCCTAGATGTGTTGGTTGAGTTGATTGCTCTAATTTTATCGATTTTGATGGTTAAAACTGAGCTCTGCACTTTGATAAGTAGGGAAACTTGTGGAATTCTATTGGTGGCTATTGGTGTGCTCTTCTTAAGAAAGTGATTATAATTTTATTTAAATCAATTCCTTGAATATGCAATCACTGTTAAGGTGTGGGAGAACATTGGGGAACATTTTGATAGCCTCTTGCACTGGATATAATTTTATTTAAATAAGTCCTGAACTTAATCAATACCAAAAACTTTCTTCCTTTGAACTCTTCCATCTGTTGTCTGCAAGCATCTTTTGAATGATAATGTGACTTGTAGATAAGTTTTGGAATAGTCGATTGATTTCTCTCTTTGTTCTAATTTGTTTTATATGCTTTTGGTTGCAAAGGTTAGTCCAACATCAACCTGCTCAATATCCTACATCAGAGGAACTAAGTATTGGTAAGATCAAGTTTAAGGCCTTTGATCTTGGTGGTCATCAAATTGCCAGAAGAGTCTGGAAAGACTATTATGCGAAGGTATGGTTTATGTTTCTATTGTATTTAGGATGAGATTTTGTGTTCTTGAGCTCTATTTTTCTGTATTTAGGATGAGCTTTTGTGTTCTTGAGCTTTATTTTTCTGTATTTAGGATGAGCTTTTGTGTTCTTGAGCTCTATTTAGGATAATTTTCCCATAGGTTGGAGTGACTTGGAACCCTTCTACATATTTAGGGGCATTTAGAAATTCCATGGTACCCTCTCTTTGCACACATGTTGAGGCTACTTTATACTGGAAGGAGGAAGACTAACGTTGTTTAGGGAGGCCTTTTAATGATTAGATGTGAACCCTTCATCACATTGAAGGGTCATAAGATGGCATGGTGGCACATATTCCCAGTAACTGATATAGAGAACACCCTATGCAAATAGGGGGGTAACAGGAGGAAACCCTAGGCAAAAGTTCCTAGCCTGTCACCCTAGGGATGCCTATTGTTTGGTACTGGGTTTGAACTTTGCAACTAGGATCCAAGGTGCATAAGAATCAATTTCCCTTGGTTGGCCTCCTAGTTAATTGCATCAACAGATCATAGGATCTTGTTTACATGTTCTTTGTATGAATTCCCTGATTGTATTTCATCATCCACCAATTTAGGTACTCCTTGCATCATGAATTGATGTTGACAATCAATCAATCCCGTGGTTAGTTTTTTATGGCAAGTAACTGGAATCATTTTGTTGTTACAGCAGGCAACACTTACGGCATAAATTAAAGTGTTGAAGTGATTGCATAGAGTATAAAATGGCATTTGGTTAAGAATTTGAACATGACAAGAATTTTGCAACAGACTTGTATAATTATTAGGAGATTGAGGATGTGATTAGATGGAGAACTACAGAAGGAGATTTGTGGCCATGTCTAGCATGTGTATCACTCATGTGAGGATGCTCTGTGATTCAACAATTTTCATAGTTTTTCATTTCACGATTTATAAGGCATAGTAACTAGTAGTCAGATAGCCTATCTTCAAGGACCATCACACATTAATTGGCAGGAAATTGATATATGAGGAAACAAATATGGTAAGGACTGGAAAGTGTGTTTTCTTCTTTTCTAAATCATTATTCCTTTCATTAGAAGTGTGTTTTCTTCTTTTCTAAATCATTATTCCTGTGATGTTTTAAAAAATTGTTAGTTATTCCCTTTTACACAAATTAATAGAAATTTGTAGATTACTTAGTAAAACGTGTACTCATTTTTAATTTCATTTATCATCGTAGGGGGCCTCTTGTACCATAAAACTCAAAACTAGCCAGACTTAAAGTTTAGATGATTTTTACTGCAGTTTATGCTCAGAGACTAGAGTTGGGTTTTGATGGTACTTCTACTTTCAATCTCAACCTAGAATTTGCTACAGCCTTCTGGTCATTGCTTTTCAATGGCTGCAATATGACTTTTGGCCACTATTTGTGCTCAAAACTGCCCAAATTTGAGTACTACGACATTTTTTATGGTAGAATTAAACTCAGAACCCAAGATGAAGAGTGTTTACCTCATGAATGATTCCCAAAATTGCTACAGGTCTCTTTTCAATGTTTTCATGCCTAGAAAGTGCGATTTAAGACTGCTTGTTGTTGTTATTCATGCCCAAATCTTAAAGTAAATATGACAGGCTCAGAAAATTAAATAAGAAACAGAGTGATTTTCTATATGAAGTCTTTGAGTTGAATGATAGTGAAAATAGAATCTATTAGCTTGTTTTAATCTGATGGAAGAGTAAGTCATCTGTGTAAATATTTATCTTATATGGAATTGAATTTGAGTTTAGCAATCGAAATCCAAATAATCAATGGGAATATATAAACATGAGAATTGTGTGTGCAGATGCTGAAGGGATCATACGCATAGAATCTATGTTACGTATAGTGATTGATATTATGCTCGACATTGTTACTCTAATTTCTATACATTGTTAGCTTTGTATAACAAAGAAAATATGAAGGATAAGTGTTCTATCTAATGTGTTTTGATGAAGATAGAGCATCTCAATTTCCTTTTCAAAAGGATAGGTTATGTTAAATACATAGATTCATTTAGTGGATCTTTCAAAAGCTAGGCATTTTGGCTAAATATACAAAGGAACATTTGCAAGTTGTACAACTTGGGCTTAGAATTCATTGATATATTATTCATTTCTTCATTGATGTGATGTCAATGCTTGTTATTTCAAGTTGATGAATAAGAAATTATAGAAATTGTGTTAAAAATGGGGCATTATATACCTATTCAGTACACACCATTGGAGACATTTGTCATCATATAAGGCAATGATACTTTATGTTACATATAACAAAGTCTACATATGTGTATGTCATGAATGTTGGGATTTTACGGCATGATGTATGTCATGCTTGTTTGAATTCTGTGGATTGTTTGCCAAAAGAATAATGTGGAGCATAATCTATGATTCTATTAGTTTATTGGTTTGTCAATATTGAGGTCCCCACATGTCCGCTGGACCATTAAGGGACGAGATAACAAGTGGAGTCCCCACTTGCCATGAATCTAGTCAGTGCAGTTGTGTTTCATTGACACCTTCCAGTTGTATTAGTGTCATACCTCCTTCGAGGAAAGAGTCAATGAAAGAGTCACTTAAAAGTCATTTAAAGAGTCAATGAAAGAGTCAATTAAAGTCATTGAAAGAGTCAATGTAAACACTCATTGTAAGTCGGGTCAATATAAATTGATAATGTGCCATTGTATTAATTTTATATCATTTTTCTCATGCAGGCTTCACTTCTGGTTTCTATATCGATTTGGAATTTCAATTTTGGAATATTAAGTAAGATGTCAAACATGGATTGTGGAAAGAAAAATAAAACATCAAAACAAAAGGATGTAATATCATATTTTCAAAAGTCTCAATCCAATAATCCAAATCCTATTCATGCTTCAAGCTCTCTTGAGCAAGGTATCAGTGAGAGAGATGCCAACACTTTTGAGAATGCATCTGCAACCCAAACAATGGATGGTAGAATACATTCCTCTAATGATGAAAGTGAGACAAATGCATTTCCATATGAAATTGGCAGTTCAAATGTTGAATATTTTTCATTGCAAGGTGACATAGTGCATTCACGGAAAAGGAAAAAGGGACAATGGGACGCAAGGAGAAAATTCAAAGTTGATTGGGTCTCAAGATACCCATGTATCGAACCAATACCTCCAGCAAATGAGAATGAGATCACCTCATGAGAATTTAAATGCATTTCATGTAGTTGGAAACTTGGCAAGGTAGTGAAATTACAGATGAAGTTAGACATAATCAAGAAGCATGTTGGGAAGGTGTATGATAAGAAAAATGCAAATGATGAGAATAAATCTACTGCCAGATGGAAATCTGTTAGTGAATGTGGACATCTCCAATTTGAAGTGGAATATAATGAATTCTTACTAAATAAGAAAAAACTTGAGGAAAGTGGAGGAACCATCAAATCTCAATTTGGAAAGATGATGGAAACAAATTTGTTATCAAAGACAATACAATTAAGCACTGTATTTCACCTCTTATCCAATGGTCGTCATATGACAGATTATCCAAAAATGACAAAATATCTATCTTTTATTCAAGTGCTAAATTTTCCATCTTCTCATTGGTCTTTATCAAGTGGTTGGGAATGGGGAAAATATCTAGCTCAAGTAGAAAAGGACGATATGAAAGAGAAGATTGCAAATGCTACATTTTTGTCACTATCTTTGGATGAAGTTACGGCTATTGATAATACTTCATGGATTTGCATGAGATTTTATATGTTCAATGACCATATTAGGCATTCCTATCTACTTGGAATTCATAAAATGACCAAAAGTTATACAACAGAAAATATTTATGAACTTGTTATTGATAGTTTGAAGGAAATTGGTGGTATGGATCATTCCATGATTGCAAAAGAGTTAGTATGTGTTGGAGCAGATGGAGCATCAGTAATGCAAGGACAAAGGAATGGACTTTGTGCTAGAATGCAACTCTCAGCTTCACCGTATATGCTCAGTAGTCATTGTATGGCTCACAGGATGAATCTTGCATTTAAAATAATGAGAAACTTTTCATTGGTTTCAAAGGTAAAATATCTTGTACGTGAGGTTCATGCATACTTTTGTCGGAGTCCCAAATGGAAAAAACTATTAAAAGATGTTGATACAAGATGGATATCATTGAAGGGACCAGTTGAAAGACTATTCAATGAATATGCATCCTTGGTAGGGGTGATGTATGAACATTGCTCAAGTGTAGAAAAAGCTCAAACTCTTCTATTTCTACTAACTGATATAGAGACATTAATAACATTGGCTGGCATTCTTCCTATGCTTCATGAAATGAATAACCTCATGAAGATGGCTCAGAGTCGCATGATGTATATTGTTGAATACACAAGAGCAAGAAAATTAACATGTCTTGCATTGGATAATTTGTATATTATGGAATATTCTTTTACAGATTTAGCATTTACAAATTGGAGGAAGATAATCAATATAGAAAATGATGATTTTTTTTTCAAGTTTGATGAAAAAGGGACGCTATGTATGGCAGTTCGTGGGAATATGGTTCCCTTCTATTATAATGAAAAGATAGGAAGATCCACCAAACAGTGCTCCGTCTCAAGAGAATGATTTCACAATGTTGTAATTTCAGTGAAAGACAACTTGAAAGAAATTGCAAAATCATTATCATCAAAGATAAGAGAACGGTTTCCTCGAGATGAATTGTTGGAGGCCATGTCTATCATATACCCTCAATATTGGGACCATTGTCAAAATGCAAAAAATTTAGAAGCTGACTTTATAAAGAAAATCAAGATTTTTCTGAGCCATTTTTGTCGAGAGGCCGAGATACAAGGAGAACGAATTCAAGGTATTTTAGATAAAGAAAAAATGACAGATCAATCTCAATGCTTTGGTAAAACAATGTGGGACCAATTTTCTCCGTCGGATATTAAAGAATATGGTGCAATTACAAGATTATGGACTAAGCTCAGTGGTAGTGAATTGCTACGGGAAAGAATGTTAGAATATTTCAAATTAGCAGATTTATGTCAAACCATGATTTTGGGATCAGTGGAGGATGAGAGAATGTTTAGTGCACTGACATTCTTGAAGTCAAAGTTGAGGAACAAGCTTGATAAAAATGTGGATACATGCTTAAGATTATATGTAACAAAGTATGAGGTTGACAATTTTCCATATGAAAGAGCATTATCTCTTTGGCGATCAGATCGTGAAAGAAGGGGAGAAAAAAATATAACAAATATCTCTAATGAACTTGATGTGGAAAATGAGGACCAGAGCCAGAATGTCGAAAATGTCGAAAATGAGGGCCAGGGCCAGAATGTGAATTGGAAATTGGATTTCATCTAAGATTGTATATGATCTAATACACATTAAGGACTCTTGAGTCCTATTTTTGTCCATATGTTCCAGGTACCCTTGCTGGTGATCACTATATGTGAATTTGAGGTCATGTTTTAGGTAAAACTAGATTCTACATTGTACTTTTTTGTTGTAACATTGATGATTTGAGCTACATTACCTTCATGCAACTTATTTTAATATTGATGTTTTGATATTTACCTCTTACATTGTCTCTTTCTTGTATGTGACAGGAAGTGACGATGGAATTTGAGAAAGCTAGGCCTAGGAGCTATCTCTTCACATAGATAGTGTCCTAACATTAAAGGATAAATAACTAATTTGACAACACTTTCGCTAAGAAAGAATGAGCTCATTCAAGTACATGAAACCATGTTGGTATTTAATAGGAATATCTTGACAAATTTTTATGGTTTGTTTATTGCTTTTGTTTGAAGCATTTTGTCACTTTTTGAAGTTTGTGTGTATTTTGGTTAAATATTGTGTTAGTCCCTTGAATGCTTATAGTTCTCATTTGATGCTTGATTTAGCCATTTGTTGTAGCTTGAATCAAGATTGGTTTTAATTGGTTTCCATTAATTCAGGGTTTGAGAAAAGATATTTTTATTACATTTTAGTTGCATGAATTAATTGTCTTCAGTTTTTCGAATCTCGATTCTTTTATGTTGATTGCATATTTTCTTTGTAAATACTTATCATTATTAAAAAAAATAAATGAGCTCTACATAGCTGAGAGAAGAGAAAAATGGTCTATGCACTAGGTTCCTATAAATTGATCGTAGGATACCTATTGGCACGAGACCAACATTCATCTAATGCAATAATCAATTGGCATAATTACAATGCATAATTGTATTAGCCTCCAGTGACAACTATTCTTCTAGAAGACTGTCATTATCAACCAAAGATCTTGTGAGGTTGTTTGTACTTCATTAATGGTACTACTTCTCTATTGTTTAATTCCTGTATATTGTTGAGGCTGTTGCTTTGATTTTTTTGAGTTGGGTCGTAGTCTTGATTGGGCTGCTAAACCTTGTTGAACCTTACTAAACCTTCCTAGGCTGATATGTGACTGTACTGACAATTCTATGTTGGGTCGCGACATTTGTGACCTTGCTTGACCTTGTGGGCTGTTGTAGATAGGGTTGTGACTTTTTGGGCTTCTATATATGTCTTGTGAACCTTGTGGGATTCTAGATATGAACCATGAACACTTGTTAAATTGTTAAACTCATCAATGACTGTTTATAGAATGTTTGGATTAAGTTGTGATCATTGTGAGACCTCTAAGTTTGAACCGTAAATTTCCTAAGGTCTGTTCATCCTATTAGAAAGGGATGCAATTGTTTTAGGCCTGTTTGGAGTAGGCTATGACTATTGGTTGTTTTGACATGTTGATATAGGTCTGTAATAATGAATTAGTAGCTTCATAATAGTGATAGATCAGATCTGAAGCAGTCCCAAACTGATGTGTTTTCATCCCTTACAAGAATGGAAATAACTGAGCGGTGTGTGTACTCATTCTCCAGCATGTGTGGTGTATAGCTTCACCTTCCCTTCCCCTATCTTCTTAAAACCTCTATAGCCATGCCTAAAGCCAAGTTCCAAAAATTCCACCTTGATCCCAATTGTTGGGTAATGTGACTCGTGAGACAGGGAAGGTAAATGATTCAATTGCTTCCAATTGCTTCCATCATCATCATCCTTGGATCTTGATTCTTCATCTTCATCATGGTGAAGGTTATCATATATTTGTTAAATTCTTGATCTTGAGGAATATCAAAGTAGAGCACCTCTTATTTCTTCGGATACTTCTTTGTCTTCTAATAGGCTCCTCTTTTGTGGTTATTGAATCCATCTGAGTTCACTAAGGCGTATATTATATCTAGGGGAGCCTCAAATTCCATGTCTTTAATGGTGACTATGGCTCCCTTTGGGCTATAAAAGGAATAGTATGGTGGGTCATCTAGAACTTCAGGAAGAGGAGCTAGGAACACTTGATTTGCCACTTGGTTTTAATAGAAGCAAAGCATATTGGTAAGGAATCCTTTGCCCAAATGTAATTCTGGTATTTATGCTGGGGATATCGTATCTTCATGGTATAGAAATCTATGGATTCCCCTCATATTATATTGTCTTGATGGTTCTTCATAGTTGGCACTTGCCCTTACATTGCTGACAGAAGGAGCTGGCATTCTTTGTATCACATTCGAAGGCAACTTTAGTGCCCTGCTTGATTTCCAACTCAACCAGCTGAGGTAGTCATTATCCTGGGACATATATTGGAATATTTGACATGTGGGTTAGCTACTGGGCCTTAAACCATGCAAGCTTACTATGGAAGTTTATACTTTCTTCCACATCTGGCCTGGAAGGAATTCTATCCTCCTCCCATAGTAGTATATTCTTCAGTCTTGACACAGTTTGCTTCTTTACAGATTATGGAATCTTATACTCTATTGCACGGTTGGATTGGAAAGAATTCTATCCTCCCACAACAAGATACTTTCCTGTCTAGACACATAGTTTGTTTCATTATCAGTCACATAGTTGTGAACTTGTATGGAATTCATTCATGTATTCATGTCTTTTGTATTGTTTGTGGAGTAGCATAGGAAATAAGGGTAGATTTAATCAAAGGACCAACAACATTAATTGCGGATACAAGTACATATTAAGCATAACTTGTAGCACCTATAGCATACTAAGTGCCTATAAAATACCTATACCAAAAGTCAGGGAAAATAGTATAGTTGGCATAAACTAGGGTTCTCTACATATTTTTAACTACTATTGGATCCGACAAATGTATAATTTTTTGTTCAAGTGGTGGTAGGGGGCTTGATGTTTTATGGGATTGAGACTCCCTAACCATTTCCTAGATGGACATGCTGAATTTGTCTCTCATCTATTGTTCTCAGAGCCCCTATCCTCTCTGTTCTTCATTTTTGGTTTATCGGTTCAATTATTATGGAGTCCTAAAGAATGAAAAACAGAATCCGAACCCCAATTCATCAGTAGTCTAGTGTCTTGTGCTTTTTCTTAGACTATGTATTTCAATGACTGTCAAGGTCATCCCTGCTTCAATTTATAAGGTATTCATCTATTATGATGGATCTAGATAGAAATGAGAGATAACCTACTTGTGATGTTGAGTTGGGACTTTTATAATTATATCTACATTGTGGCTCTACCATTGCATGGGGAAACTTATTAACAAATTCATTATTTTTACTAATTGAAGAGGAGGGGTATTAATGTTTGAGTTGGGACTTTTTTAATTGTACCTACATTGTGGCTCTACCATTGTGTTGGGAAAGTTATTAACAAATTTATTATTTTTACTGATTGAAGAGGAGGGGTATTAATGTTGAACGGAATCCCAACATACGGATATGCCACTGAAGTGAGATAGTTTGCAACATCACATAGATAAAAACTACAAGTCAATATTGAGAATATATTTCATTACTGTAAAAAAAAGATAGATCCCTTGGAGAGCAATTTACTCATCACTTGGAACAATAAATATGCTTACATTCTTCTCAACAGATCTTAGTCACTATCTTTTGTATGCCGATGAGCAAGTTGTGCATGACCCACAAGAGATCAGTGTCTGTGGTGATAAAGGTGCCCTCCTTGGCCTCAGGTCCTTTCTTCTTGCACTAAGGATAAGCTGCTTTGAAGGAAAATTCTGGCTGTTAGATTCCCTCCTTTTCTAGAGGGGAGTCAGCTGCAAAGTCTCCATCCAATGTTCCATATTTGAAGGGTATTAATCCAGGTTCTTCAATTAAAGGTGCTTCTCTTATTTAAGTGATATAAGTTAAATATGTGGTTATATATATCAATGAATCAATGGTTCTCAACCCCAAAATTTGTCTCATGCTGATAGATTCATAATGGAGATATCAGGCTCTATCCAGGATTAGAAAGTATCATCAAAATATGTTTGTAATAACATTAAAGCATTCAAAGATGAGGCCTTGATCTATTTTTTTGACAGATATTGGCCAAACTGTGATCTTTCATGAGCTGGATAAGTGAGAACTGGACAACAAATTTATTGGTAAGATTCAATGTTTCAAGGATTTTCATAGTTCGTTACAATAAAGTTGAAGATATGAAGAGAGTAATGGAAGAAGGGTCCTCGAATTGGGGTGGGGCTGGTTCTTCTTGGCGACTTGGTTCCCATAATTAAACCCATCTTCCATGTTTTTCTGGGTGACATTCCCCAGTTTATCCTTTCCCTTATGGGAAGACGAGGTCATGGAGAAAATTGGTAAGGCCTTAGGTAAGTTTATTGGGTTTATAGAAGTAAGAAAGATGGTAGCTTCTTCTATTAAACAAGAATACATGTACACAAACAACAAAAAGAATGCCCTTATATCAATTCTTATGAATCTATGACCGATGGATTGAAATCCCTTTTTCACAAAGGGTGCTTAGGCTGCACAGATCTGGGAGCACACCTCCTTTAAAATCCCATCATAGGATTGTAACATTGCTTCCTTACAGACTTAGAAACACACCCCCTTTTGATATATACTATTTGTTCACTCCTCACTGCTCAGTAATGGCTGTGTGTGTGTGAAAATATGGTTTGTAGTCTGGTACTCCAAGTAGAAATTTGCATGTCCTTTGGCCCTGGCCCCTTAGTCACCTCCTTTCAAGTTTGTTTGAAATCCATAAATAAAGAACTGTAGTGCAGAGCTTGGAGAATGCATGCCCTTATGATGGTTTTGTAATTATTCAGATTTGAGTGACCAAGCTTGGGTAAACTAGAACAAACAACATTATTAAACAAATCAACAATGTGAGTGTTGAGGGAGTGAATACCATGTTTGAGGAAGTTGGCATGGATGTTGTTCATCTCTATTCTGGTGATGACCTCATGCAAAGAAGTAAGGTATTTTGCTTAATAAATAAGGATTAAGAGTATGCCATTGTTCAAATTGTTATAAATCTTGATTTACCTCAATCGTCTGTTTCTTGCTAATAGAAACATTGCTTTCTGTCTTCTGTTACTTGCAGAGGTTCAAAGGCTTTGACTGGCCGCTTTGCATTTTTGTAATACTGAATCACAACAAAATTTCTAGCAGTTATTAAAGTACCCATGAATCATGTGATTAAATTGCCCATAAAACTGTGGCATCATTCACAATATGTGCTCTCACAAATATTAATGTGTTAAATAATTTTTTATATATCTATAGATTATTATCATTAGTTAAAAAATTGGGTAGTTTTGATCTTGTAATTTTAATACTGAATATGCACTATAATATATTATGATTGGTATAATTTTTAATGAATTGCAATTGAAAAAGAAAAACTAGGGTATGCAGGAGATTACCCAGTCATGATTTTTGGTATTTTCAATACTTCAGTCTTCAATATTATGAGTTCAGAATCTAACTCCTCCTCTAGCTCTCTATCTCTACTCTCTGTGTGAGCTTTAATAGAGCGTCGTTCACCTTAGGTCCCCTATTAGAAAAAGAATAAGAAAAATAGTCTCCTAAGCTCTCGAGTAATATAAGTGTTCCATAAAGCAAAGTATAGTCTCTATATAGTGCACTAGTTCTATGTAAATAAGTACCTTAGTATTTCCTCCATAAAATCCTATACAACCTTCCAAAAGTATGTGTGGATATTGGTGTTTAGGGGAAAAAAAAATCTATCTCTCTAGTGGTGCTTAGCGGCAAGCTAATTTGTTGTCTAAATCATTCTGATAGAACGACAAGAGAGAGATTTCACTATCTCTATTAGTTCAGCTAGAGAAGAAAGAGTTAAAACCAGAGACAAGCTTTCTCTTTGTCCATGCCCTAGTGCCATGGAAACAAAAGCCTTAAGATACTAGCCTTAGTCCCATGTCCCTATGCCATAGTAGAGTTAAATCCATACAGTCAATTCCATGGCAATTAGCCTTCAAACATACACAAGCGTAGTCCATGCACTTAGTTCCATGGAGGCCCATCCTTAGAGATCGCCTTATAGTAAGAGATACTGCCTTTAAGCTTCATTGTTCAAAATATGCAAGTTTCACTTCTCTATCTAGTATAATATGTATATAAATATGTATTGTTGTAGATATTTCTTCTTGAGCGAGGTGTTCGAAGCGACGTATATAGATATTGGAATCTAGGAGTACTACCTTTCTTTCGGAGGCCTGCCATAATCCTTATTTTATTCCTTTTTGTTAGAATCTTGCTTTGGATTTTCTTCCCTCCCTCCTTTTATGGATCATCCTAACTTGGACACCTGAATGGTTCACGTCTTTGGTAATTCCTGAGCCCTAAGTCCTCTGTGATCAATAGTCTTAAGTCGCCCTATGTTTTTGTAGTATCAGATGGTATATGACACAAAAAGGATAGGAATATTGAATATGAACACTAAAAAAGAGGGTAATATTTGAACCCAACATCTTCCCCCAATTGAAGGGATTGCAAGTCTCTACTGCAACTCATCCCGAAGACTCAAGATCACTCTCCTATAGTAGTTGGGTGAGTAAGTAGGTTTTACTCTAGTCCTTAGCTTCTTTTCCTTGCTCCTCAATTCTTTTGAAGCCCAAAAATTCAATGATGTCTTCCCCGTATCCTGAATCATCCTCCTCTCTTGGATCTGCCCATAATATTGGAAAAGAAAATATGAGGCCTATCCATTTTATCCTGAGTGTTTTCAAACAGTCAAGGTACCTAGGGACTCTATCTAGATCCCTATAAAAAGCCTCTGTGGATAATGTATCTCTCTTGTATTGTTCATTACAAAGATAGAATTGTCTACTCTGAATAGCGATAACAGTTTGCAACCTATTTAGGCCAATCTATTTTTCACAAGAGAAGAGATGGTTTATGACTGATTAGTGTTAAAAAATAGAAATAAAATCTTATTCTTCCATCTTTGTTAGCTTTTTCTCATACAAGTCTTGAGGAGAAGGTTTAGGCCTAAAATGTATTCCCTCCATCTTTTCCCTGTTCATTACAAAAGATAAAGCTTTGTACCACGTGTTCTTATTGTTCATGAAGGAAAAAAGGCTCTTAACTGCACATCTCCAACCAAGGGATTGGGGTCCCAATTACCAACATCAAGTACTGCTAGATTGTGAAGATAAGATTCACACAACAATTTTTTATCCTCTTCAGTACAAACTTGGTACAGTAGCCTGAACTAGTCTTTAGTCTCCACAAAACACATGCAATCAGCTACAAAAGCCCTAAGCAAGAGAGAAATGAATTGACTTTTAAGATACACAACATACACAATAGAAGGTTATGAGTAGGACCTCATCACATGGGCTAGATGACACATGTATCCCTTATCCATCCTTAACCTAAAATTCTTTTGACTCAGCCTCTAGATTTCTAACCTTGATTTTCTGATTTGTATTCTGCTGGTCTGCCTCTGTGGCTATGCATCTGCAGATTGTTTGGCCAGCCTTTGCATATTGTTTCTTTAGTAATTGCAGTTGCTCTTCCATATATTTCCATTTATACTCCCTGTCTTTAAATTTCCCAATGGCCTTTTTATAAGGACTTGCTTCATCCATAACTTGTTTCTGTTTCTCCTATCACGACTTTCCATCATCACACTCTGTGGATGATTAAAATGATTTTTCATGTTCAATCGCTTTTAGAAAAACCTGTATCCCTTCCTGACACCTTTGGATATTTAACTCATTTTTCAATTCATTCACTTCCGTTTTTAACTTATTCTTAGTGTGCATCATTCTTTTATTAAATCCCCCTTTGGTAAGACTTCCTAAAGTAATTAACACCAAAATAAACTTTATATTTGTAAACAGGCCTCGACCTCTTTCTACATTTTGAAGCAGGTACCCTTTCTATATGCTCTTTCTCCTTATTACCTTTTTATTCATGCTGGATTCTTCTCCTTTACATTCGAGGAGAATGTACAACAACCATATACAGGAATTTTTCTGGGCTGAGTGTCAAATAGGAGGAACTAGGGCCCCCCTTACTAGTGAGAAAACTAAGGCATCACAATTTTGTATATTTGGTTGTGCTATTTATACTCATGTGCTTGAAAAAAAGAGGACTAAGTTTGAACCCTTTAGCATCAAGGGTATATTTATTGGTTATAGTGAGACCTCGAAGGCTTACTGAATCTGTATTCCAGTAGGGTTGAAAATAGTAATAATTTGAGATGATAAATTTGATGAGGATGGATGGTCCTTGAAGTCTTGACTCTCAATATACTCAAGTAAAGGTTAAGGAGGGAGATAAGCATGCTTTCCCAATGGCTGATAAGAAAGAAGAAACATCAGATTTAGGTCATATAGGTTCAATTGAAGGAATAGAGGATGGAGGCTTCAGTATCATCCAGATCAATCAGGAAGCCGAGATGGCATACCCAAACATTTTAAGAGGCACAAGAACAAGAGTACCTAAATATACATTTTGGGGGAGTAATCCTCCTAAGAAATTTCTGAGTGATGTTGCATCATTGTCTTCTATCACTTTCTAGTGGTGATGAAGCAGTTAAAGAGAAGGTGTGGCAAGATGCTATGATAGAGGAGTATGTTCCTCCATGCAATAATGCAGTATCAATACCCCAGTCGACCATAGAGCACTAGGGATCTCAAAGCCATTTTTAGATGCATTGTCTAGTATGTCTCTAAAGGCAGGTAGTATTATGCGAGCTTCTTTAGGCATACAATAAGCATTTTGATTCTCACATAAAGCATAGCCACTGGTAATGAGAATTTAGAGGGTCCTGTTTGGAAACATGCATAGTTCCTTCCTTTCAAAGGCTCACTCATGGAAGGAACATGAATGAGGTCACTGGCTTCAAATTTTTCAGATCTTCATCCATCATTATTATTATTTCTTCGTCATCTTCATTGTATCATAGTGATGGATAGTCTGACAAATTCTTTGATGATAATGTGAAGAGAGGACATTGATAATGTCCTAGTAAAGGTTTCACATGGTAAGGAAAGCACTACTTGGCTTGTGGTGAGTTGGAAGTTGAATGTCAGTACTATGCATCATGGCATACAAAGCACAAAAATTGCTATGGCCTTCACATTATGTTAGGACTGTAGTGGAGAGTTTGTACCTTAAATTGAACAACCAGTATTTGCATTCCTTCCATTGCGAGATTATGGTTTGAAATTTATTTTTCAAGGGGATTTCACACTGCAATCATCCAGGGAGGAGGTCGAGACTCGATGGTTATAGTGATAGTGCTTGGAACCAATAGTAACTTTCAGAATTTACAGAGTTTGTCAATGTTGTAGAGTCTTTTAGGTATCTTCATTGGTATCAATTAAATCCTTGAAAAGTTCTCACTTTATATGAGTTTTGTCCCATTGGCCAGAAAAACTATTTCAGTTCCATGAAAGATCATTTTTGAGTTATAGGTTTTTCCCTGCTCCCTTTAAAGATATCCACATAGAATGGAATTTACCCTAAAGAAAATGAAAATGATATGGATGTTCAAAATTATCTACACTCCACAGATTTATTTGATCCAAAAGTCGGAAATTCTTATTTGAATGCACAGCTAGAAAGCATACCTAGCCTTTGCATTATTTCTGACCAACCTTCACTAATAACATCGCTTATTAGTTCAGACAGATCTGAAGAGTGTTCTTTCCTAGGTTTTAGTCTTATGCATTTGATAGGAACAGGCGATATTCTATCACGACAATATCAAGCTTCAAGGAAGGTTATTATTAACAGATCAAAGAGCGAAGTTTCTTTTGGGTTTATTACTAACTTTACAATACCATCTCACTTTTCAAATGGTAAGAACCTTGGCTCAATAGTAGCTCATTACATTCAATTTTTGTCATGATAAATAATGTTGTTTTAATCAAATTGTCCACTAATTAATGCAATGTCTCATGATTGTTTGTAGTGGATTATCCAGAAAGTGCTGCTGAACATATTTATAGAAGAATTGTGTATTTTGTGCGTTGTATCATTTTCATATGGATGTTCATTTTTATCAATACTTAATGTTTCATTCATTACATTTTAGTGGCAATAAATGGAATATTCTTTGATTTCTTAGCCAATATTGATTCATATATTTGTTGTTTAATGAATTTCTAACATTTAAAAAGTGGCTCCACCCTAGAGGATGGAATATGGTCGGGTTCTACAGCCTGCCTTAAGTGCAAGACAAATGAAAGGGATTTATTTAAGTCCTCTGGCAACAAAAATCACTGCTACAGGATACAACTTATATTTTTTTGAGAGGGATCTCTCGTTTGTCACCAGAGTCTACTTCGCATAAGATTTTCAATCTCGTGTGTCACCGAAGTCTACTCTGCATAGGATTTTCAATAGGCATGACCAGGGGGCCAGGATCCTGAATGGAACAAAGTGTGTAAGGGTGATATGCAAGGTGGGATTATCAGGACGGGAACCATTGGCAATGGATTTGAAAACCTGCATTAGGAACGCTTGCAAGAGAAAAGGAAGGCATCAGGCAGCAAATAGAGGCAAGGTAGCCATTGATCTCTCAATCAGGATATTTTTAACGGGCGGTTGGAGGATGAGAGAGAGAACAGTCCATCGCATGGAGCACCAGCAAGATGAATTCCACACGACTTTAGAAGAAGAATTGATAAATGTCTAGAACAAAATTCGAAGCATAACAAGTGTGAATTCCTAAATACTATACCCTAAATTGCAGACATGAAAAGCAATTAACAGACTGGAGTGAGAACAGGAAACACATTGCACGTAAAAGAAGATACATATTGGGAAAAGCAACGACACATGAAACTATGCTATGATAAACAGTTCTTTCTCTGCAATTTTATTCATAACACAAGTATCAGACTTATTTATAATGGAGAGCCTCAACCCTAGAATGTTTCCCAATCCAATCAACTAACTCCTTCCTCCCTCTATCGGGAGTGTATTTATACTATTTTGATGTTGAGACTACCGAACATAAAAGTGTTACAAGTCACTATCATGCATTAACAACACAGTGAGTGGAACTATCACCATGTTTTACAAATATAAACAACATCATGGAGATATGGTGCGTGATGAAGCAGACTAACAGCACAGATCCCTCTACCATCCTGCTTCATAAAAGTGATTCCCTCGTGGTATGCTGGTGGTTAATTTCCCCCACAAGCTGCTTTGGACATATTTTAGGTCTCCTTGTCTAGTCGGCTTATGTCGCTCAAAGGTTGACAAGAAGACCCGAATCCATTGCCCGACTACTTTTTCCGACCTCTCCCTCGTCGGGAAACACTGTTATAGGAGGAAGACAAGAAGAAGGTGGTCATGAAATTGGTGATGATAAATGACTTAATAAGCTTATCATCCTTGTACTACTCTCTTCCCCCTACGAGGAGGGTTTTCCCGTAAGCCATGCAACCAAGTGTGTGCTTGACCTTATCCTCGCCCATGACCAAACAACCAAGTGGAGATCCTGGGGGTGGCATCGAAGGCTCTGGGCCTGCCTGGTCCCAGTTCGAGCATTTGCTCCAACTGTTCTGCCACCAATGTGAGCTAGGACTTCAGAGGTCATGACTGCAACTGGGAGCGTCGGAGGGATGTCGCTGGGATGTCAAAACCTATGCACTACACATCCAGAGACCACGGTTGTGTAGAAGTGGGTGAATCCCCCTTTGTGTTTCACATATGTGCCCCATTGGTTGACGATTTTCTGGTGTGGATAACCAGAACACGAATTCATGTTTGCCTACCAAGAGTACCCCTTGTCGAATTAATTTCTCGAACCACACAGTCATGGTTGTCTATGAAAGACTTCGACACTTTTCAGAATTCAATCATATATCTCTTATCATCTACACAATTCCATGCCTCAAAGATATTCAGAAGATGGTGTTATATAGTGTGAGAAGAGACAGCTTAGGAAGGGCTATACCCTTAGAGTAGCTGCGATGGCAGTATGTGTGATGCCAGGGTGGTGATCTTTCCTCCTGATGTTTTAATCATATTATCTGGTATGGCTAAGATTCCAAGCCACTCCTGCATGGCTACTAGGCTGGTTTTGAGGGCTGTGGATTTGACCATCTCTTGCCCTTTCAATTACCTTGATGGTGGCGTCAGGATATTTTATTTCATCGCATCCCTCGGCCTCGTGTAAATGCCAAGTCTTTCATCTCAACGAATAAAACCTCCATATTTTGCAAGATTCCTTTCGAAGTGAACCATGTGCCACACTTGTGAACCGAGGAAATTAGCATCCCTAGACAAGACTTCCATCTCAGGCTTATCTCGAATGGCATCGAAGAAATCGACCAATTTGCAATGGGGGGTAGATTACATGCGTGAATGCCTTCTCCGCTGTCATCTCCATACTGGATGTGAAATCATGTACCCTGGGAGCCACCTCAACTGTTCGATTCGGGGAATCTTTCATTTTCTCCATCCACGTTCCATTCCTTTGAGCACCGTGGGCAGTTCAGGATCATGACATGTTTTCAACCGTTGATCGCAACCGATTCTTCATGTAGCCATAGATCTGAGGGGGCCCCACTTTCTTTCACAATGAGAAGCTTTTGATATTCATTGGGCTAGTATGCACTGCAAAATAAACCATGGCCATAGATTTCTCTCCAATCCTATTGCGGCCGTTGATCTTCACGACAGCTACCCCTCCTTCATGATTTGAAATCGCGGTTTTCACCCATGCATGTATGGCTTGCGAAATTTATTGAGGCCGTAGATCTGACTCAGACCTCATCTCGACCGTAGAATGTTTTCGACCTATAACACATTTCTCAATCAGGAAAGGAGGCTTTGGTCAAGTGTGTCTGCTCGCGTGAAATGGTTGGGAGCCATTGATCCACCTCCAATCAATCTCAGCCCTTGGTTTCAAGTCTCGCTCAATGCCTTCAGCACACCTACCATTTTTCTTCTTTGAATGGGTGTTCACATGAAGTTTGAGGGAATGAGACCCTCATCGAAATCTCGTCAGGCCCTTATATCAACTGTTAAAAAAAGGAGTGTTAACCACTGGCTTCACGAGGGATGCTATCCTCCCAGTGAGGTAGCAAAGAACCCCCATAGACCAAGTGCCAAACCCATTGGGCGGCTCCCAAATTTTTCTGAGATCCTCTACCTATTCTGAATTGAACCATCAACTGAAACCATTCTGCAAACAAATCCCACTCTTTCAACCTGTAACGTGTCACCTGTCCACATTCTAAAAACTGAAGGCAACTGTAACTGCACATCTGAACTCTAAAACTAAAACTGAAATTAAAATTGAAACCGAAAACAAACTAAAAGCTGCTGAATGGAATGCTCGCCATGTCGAGCTTATTCATCTTTACTTGCCTACCCTACTTACTAAGCATCAATGTTCAATCAAGTAACTTCTGACTTCCAATGAATCCACTCAAGCAAATGATCCCATAAACCAACTTTTTCTTCATGCTTGATAAAACACAGAGATGACAGACTTAATGGTAGAAAGTTATAATAAAGAAATTGATCTTTACAGCAGAGATATAACCAGCCATTACCACTACCAATATTCTCCATGTACTCGGCCACTGGATCATAAAAAACATGATAGCCTTCAAAAAATTCTGTCATTTGCTTACCATGAGAAGGCTATCTCAACTGTAAATTCCCTTGCACACTGTCAAACTCATATTCAAAAGAACTATGCAAGGAAAACTTGTGACAATTTCCAAGTGAGACATCCACAACTTCATCTAAAATTTCTGATTTTACAACTTCATTTTTTTCATGCATTTCAAAAGAAATACCACTCCATTCCTCAACATGATCAAACAAACAGACTTCTCTTCGACAAAAAAATTCTGAATTTGAGAAACAAAAAGAAACATCAATTTGAGAACCCCTATCTTCTCCTTTGTTATTCAATTCTTCATGGCATACTGCTGGTTTTTCTAAAGGCTGGGATTGATTACATAATTTCCCTTCTTGCCCATCACCCATTCCAAGAAAATTTATACATTCGTCTACAATATCAAATTTTTGTTTGTGATCAGAAACTTTAAGTCCCTTTTTTAACCACTCAAATGAAGGAAAACACAATGACAAACTGTCATCTTCAACATGTTTAGTTTCCACTATGTTTTCATACTTTTGATCTTGGATTGCAATGAAATTTTCTTCACTAACAGAAATTGTGACAGGCTGATTGCACTCTTCAGAAAACAAATCAGTACACCCATCTCCTTTCAAATCACTAGGCTAATCCTCTTCTTCAAGCAAGGAGATCTTCATATAGTCATGTAAATCTTTAGGTGAAATATGAATTTGATCAACATGCATAGGTCTTCCTTCAACCACTATTTCAAAATCTGATTTCTCTTTATTTTCATTTTCAGAAAATGAACATGTGGAGGAACTACAAGACTGAGATTTTCCAGAATTATCATCTTCTGTGTAATCAATCACACAAGCATTATAACTTTCAAGAGATTGCAGTTGTGAAAAGGAATATTCTAATTGGGAAGGGGAGGCCTCTTCTTGTAACAAAAATTTGGAAGTTGAATAATATGAGGAAGGATATGATTGACAGTCGCAACCCCCCTCTTGGATACATAGAGAATAGAAAGAATGCTGCAAATCATCATTAGTTTCGGGAATGTGAGATATAACTGGTTGAATTTGAGCTTTGGTCTATGTCAACTTCAGTAAAGGAAGACAGTACTAACTGCTGAGAAATTTCTTGAATATCATGGCAATTGTCTTGTCTTTCTTTTTGAGATGAATATTCATGTAATATATCTAAAATCTCTTCATCCAAATACTGATCATTACCACATCCATCTTTCACATTTTCAATGAACTCTCTATCGTGTGTGCAACAATCTTGAAGTAACAACAAAGAAGGATAATGCCTTTTGAAATTTTCATGAAATATTGTATGAAAGTCTTTAAGGGAGGATAAACTCTCTGTTGGAAATCCCTCATACCAAGACCTTGCATATCCTTCTAAATTAAACATGAATATTTTCATTAAAGAATGTTCATGCCATCCCACTCCCAGCTTATGTATATGCTTATGAAATCTAAATAAATGAATGGCAGCATCATCGCCCTTTTCATCATTGAATCTTGGAAGATATGTTTGCCAATTTACCAGAGGTATTTTATTGGGATACCCAGGAATGGAAGAAATATTCATAGGAGCATACCTTGCAGCCCAATAAGTCATCTTGATGGTGGAGAAACTTAATTAGCTCCTCAAACTTTGCAACCCCGTTTGATAGTGGAGCTGCAATATAACATTATGAAGAATGGATCCTTCACAGATGGAGTCGCCAGGTGAAAGAGACATGACCTTCTTGATGTATGACCATTGTTCACCATCAACAGTCAAATCTAAACCTTTCATTCAAATCCAGGGAAGATTTGAGACCTCTCCCCGTCTCTTTCTTTCTGACCACCGGTTTCCTCAATGGAGTCACCTTCCAGAATCTTTCAATGGAGTCGCCAGGGAAAATGATACAACCTTTTTCACATGTAAGAATATTTGTTTTCCCACAGAAACTCTTTATCCTTTGAATCTTTGTCGTTCTTCCCAGGGATGATATTCAATCTCGTCCCCGGCAAAGGCACAAATTTTTTAGCACCGAAATTGAGCCCAAAGGTTTCGGAAGGTCCGCTCCCGGGTAACAGCAAAACCGCTTTAGACTACGCCTCCAGCCCTGGGCAGTTAGAGAGGGATCTATCGTTTGTCACTGGAGTCTACTTCACATAATATTTTCAATCTTGTGTGTCATCAAAGTCTAATTTCAATAGGATTTTCAATAGGCATGATCAGGGGGCCAGGATCCTGAATGGAACAAAGTGTGTAAGGGTGAGATGCAAGGTGGGATTATCGGGGCGAGAACCATTGGAAATGGAGTCAAGAACCTGCATAAGGAATGCTTTCAAGAGAAAAGGAAGGCATCGGGAAACAAAGAGAGGTAAGGTAGCTCTTGATCTCCCAATCAGGAGATTTTTAGTGGGCGGTTGGAGGACGAGAGAGAGAACGGTCCATCACGTGGAGCACCGGTAAGATGAATTCCACGTGACTTTAGAAGAACAATTGATAAATGTCTAGAATAGCAGCCGGAGCATAACAAGTATGAATTCCTAACTACTATACCCTAAGTTGCAGACATGAAAATCAATTAACAGATTGGAGTGAGAACAGGAAACACATTGCACGTAAAAGAAGATACATATTGGGAAAAGCAACAACACATGAATCTCTGCTATGATAAATAGCTCTTTCTCTGCAATTTTATTCATAACATAGGCATCAGACTTATTTACAATGGAGAGCCTCAGCCCTAGAATCTTTTCCAATCCAATCAACTAACTCCTTCCTCCCTCTATCAGGAGTGTATTTATACTATTCTAATGCTGAGACTACCAAAAAGAAAAGTGTTACAAGTCACTATCATGTGTTAACAACACAGTGAGTGGAACTATCACCATGTTTTACAAATATAAACAAAATCATGGAGATATGGCGCACGATGAAGCAGACTGACAGCACAGAGCCCTCTACCATCCTGCTTTGTAAAAGTGATTCCCTCGTGGCATGCTGGTGGTTAATTCCCCCCACAGGCTGCTTCGAACATATTTTGGGTCTCCTTGTCCAGCAGGGGTATGTCGCTCAAAGGTTGACAAGAAGACCCAAATCCATTGCCCGACTATTTTTTCCGACCCCTCCCTTGTCAGGTAACACTGTTATAGGAGGAAGCCGAGAAGAAGGTGGTCATGAACTTGGTGATGATAAATGACTTAAGGAGCTTATTATCCTTGTACTTCTCTCTTCATCCTACGAGGAGGGTTTTCCCACAAGCCATGCAGTCGAGTGTGCGCTTGACCTTCTCCTTGCCCACGACCAAATAACCAAGTGGAGATCCTGGGGGTGGTGTCGAAGGCTCTGGGCCCGCTTGGTCCCAGTTTGAGCATTTGCTCCAACATTTCTACCACCAATGTGATTTGGGAATTCGGAGGTCGTGACTGCAGCTAGGAGTGTCAGAGGGACGTCACTGGGATGTCAAAACCCATGCACTGAACATCCAAAGACCGGGTTGTGTAGAAGCGGGTGAATCTCCCTTGGTGTTTCACATCTATGCCTAGGTGGTTGGCAATTTTCTGGTGTGGATAACCAGAACACAGATTCATGTTTGCCTACCAAGAGTACCCCTTGTCGAACTAATTTGTCGAACCACACAGTCATGGTTGTCTATGAAAGACTTCGACACTTTTCAGAATTCAATCATATATCTCTTATCATCTACACAGTTCCATGCCTCAAAGATCTTCGGAAGATGGTGATATATAGTGTGAGTAGAGACGGCTCAGGAAGGGCTATACCCTTAGAGTAGCTGCGATGGCAGTATGTGTGATTCCAGGGTGGTGATATTTCCTCCTGATGTTTTAATCATATTATCTAGTATGGCTAAGATTCCAAGCCACTCCTGCATGGCTTCCAGGCTGGTTCTGAGGGTTGCGAATTTGACCATCTCTTGCCCTTTCAATTACCTTGATGGTGGTGTCAGGCTGTTTTAGTTCATTGCATCCCTCGGCCTCATGTAAATGCCAATTCTATCATCTCAACGAATTAAACCTCCATCTTTCACACGGTTCCTTTCAAAGTGAACCATGTGCCACACTTGCGAACCGAGTAAATTAACATCGCTAGACAAGACTTCCATCTCAGGCTTATCCTGAATGGCGTCAGAGCAATCGGCCAATTTGCAATTGGGGGGCAGATTACACATGTGAACGCCTTCTCCGTTGTCATCTTCATACTGGATGTGAAATCATGTACCCTGGGAGCCACCTCAACTGTCCGATTCGGGGAATCTTTCATTTCTGCCATCCATGTTCCATTCCTTCAAGTACCGCGGGCAGTTCAGCATCATGACATGTTTTCAACTGTTGTTCGTGACCGATTCTTCATGCAGCCATAGATATGAGGGGGCCCCACTACCTGTCACAATGAGAAGCTTTTGATATTCATCAGGATAGTCCACACTGCAAAATAAATCGTGACCATAGATTTCTCTCCAATCCTATCGCGGCCATTGATCTTCATGACAGCTACCCCTCCTTCGCGATTTGAAATCATGGTTTTCACCTGTGCATGTATGGCTTGCAAAATTGATTGAGGCCGTAGATCTGACTCAGACCTCATCTTGACCGTAGAATGTTTTCGACCTTTAACACATTTCGCAATCAGGAAAGGAGGCTTTGGTCGAGCATGTCCGCTCACGTGAAATGGTTGGGAGCCATTGATCCACCTCCAATTAATCTTAGCCCTCGGTTTCGAGTCCCACTCAATGCCTTCGGCACACCTGTCGTTTTTCTTCTTTGAATGGGTGTTCACATGAAGTTCGAGGGAATGGGACCCTCATCAAACTTCCGTCAGGACCTTAGATCAACTGTTAAAAAACAGAGTGTTAACAGAATCCTTATTTATTTATTTGATAGTTATGTGTGTTCTGCAACAGGATTTTTACATTATCATTATAGTTTTCTACTCTCCTGTAAGAATATGTGCAGTTCACTAAGAATCTGTGTAGGTCATTATCTTCTAGAAATAATTTCATATAGTTGCATTCATATTTACTTTTTGTAATCATTCACTAAATTGAGCACATAGGCATCAACATCAGCCCTGTATAAAAGGGTATAATGCATGAAACCTACTCTCAAATACAATATGACTTATGCCTCCATAATTTGGAAAATATTTCATCTCATATTCTTGTGCTAAATGTGTGAAGCTGATACCACAACTCCTCTTCTGCTTCCAAACATGTACACATCATAACAGATAAACAAAAGAGATAACTTTTGCAGTCAACCTAAACTTTCTTATTCCACTTGTTGTTGGTAACATGTCAATAAAAAACAATGGTCAAGATAGTGGAGATAAACAAATACCATTAGCTTGAACTTTCTAAGTCCGCTTCTTGCTGGTACCATGTCACTCAAAAACAATGTTCAAGATAGTGTTGCATTTGCAACTGATAATCCTTTAACTTGTGTTTGGTTTACATCATGTAGTTAATGGCCATGAGGCAGAAGCATTTGTGTGACATGGGAAATGCTTCAGGAGTAATATAGCTTCATTTCATGCTAGATGGGATTAAATTTGACATTGGTTTCATTTTTTAGTTTCCACTTTGCATACTATTTTTATAAGTTTATCCTTCCCACTTTCAACAGTTTAGCTTGTGTATGGTATAATTATGACGTTATTGGTATTCTGGTGTCAACCTTTACATGTCAAGATATGAAATTTCTTGCCAAATATTGTGGATGAGCTTTCCTATGGACCTTTTGGAGTTGTTTGTTGCAACATATTCAAAGATTTGTTCATCAAAAGGGAACCCCTCTACAGAGTTTCTTCAGATTTTCCTACTGATTATGTATGGATTCCACTTTTTCATTTTCAGAACTTATAAATTAAAAGAGAGCATCATTTTTATGAACAAAATGATGCCTAGCTTTTATAGGTCCCTATTCTTCCTCTTCCCTTCTTACTTGCTCTGCAGCAGAAGGAAATGCATTTAGGGTCTATTGGTGAGTCTCCAACATCGGAGTGTGAAAAAATAAAGGATCAGTGTCGATTCATGTTGAGTACACTTGAAAATATTAAGAAAGCTGATTTGATTCCTCAAGTTGATGGCTCTACCATTGTCTCTCTTGTCGACGACAAAGATATTTGGTCTTGCAAGCAAGATTTGAAGGAAGACAAGTATTTGCTTCTCCATGAGGTTGGGTGCAAAATGATTGTTAATAGATTTATTAATGCTAAAGAGGTTAGGTGCAAAATTATTGTTGATAGAAAAATGCATGATAAGTTTGTTGGCAGTGCATGATGCAATTGCCAATCTGAAAATGAAGTAACAAGGCCAGTGATGTCTGAGTTAGATCATAGAATCTGCTACATAGATATGGGAGCACAACCCTTTAAAAGCCCATCATAATGAATGTAACATTGCTTCCTTACCAACTGAGAAACACACCTCATTTTGATATCTACTATTTGTGAACCTCCTTAGTAATGAATTTGTGTGTGAAAATATGGTTTGTAGTATGGTACTCCAAGTAGAAATTTTCATGTCCTTTGGCCCTTAGTCACCTTCTTTCAAGTTTGTTTGAAAGCAATAAATGAAGAACTGTAGTGCAGAGCTTGGAGAATGTGTGACTTTATGATGGTTTTGTAATTATTCAAATTTGAGTGACCAAGTTTGGGTAGACTAGAGCAAACAACATTATTAAACAAATCAACATTGTGAGAGTTGAGGGGGTGAATACCATGTTTGAGGAAGTTGGCTTGGAATTCTTCCTCATCAATTTCTGTGTGAGTGCTCATGACCCTGATTACTTGCTTGATGTCATTGGATGTGAAAATATGGGAAGAGATGAGTGGAGGTGATACAGATAGGGTCCTATGTAGGGAAATCATAAAGGAAGATCATATGAGAGAACATGCATTGCAGGTCTAAGTCTGGGTGGAGAGAAATATGCCTAGATAAAGGGTGCACCAACAGGTTTTGGGAGAGCAACAAAGTGCTGCACAGAGCTTGTGTCTCCAGAAGGAAAGGAATGCTTGCTTTATATTACAGAGGATGCAAAGATATGATCTCTAAAGATGGGGAAAGAGGAGGGTGGAATGTGTCTAAGTGAGATAAGATGCATGTGATGGAGTTTGTACTCCTGGTTGAACAAATGGTTCATTGAGTAGAAGCCAAGTGTGTTAGATTTTTATCATTCAAGCTAGCATTATGATATTAGTATCTTTAATTGAGAGAATAACATGCACAGCAATAAAAACACAAGAGACAAGACACAAATATTTTTCCTCGAGGAAACCATAAAGGAGAAAATCCCGTAACTTCCTTAGAGATAGAATCAGCACCAAAAGTAAAACCCAAAAATAGTAAGATGATCTCCCGACAGCAATAGCCTCTCTCTTGTCCCAGCAACTTCTCCTCTCACTCATGCACCCCAATGAGTGAGTGTGTGTGTGATAAATAGAGAGGATCACTCTCTATTTATATTCTTTCGTTCACTTGAATCCCACTCCAACATGTCGGCCTCACTTAACAATTACTTACTAGAGCCGACATCTCTAGGAGTGTCTAATAACCCTAGTGCCCCACAACTTGTGGGGACTTTTCCTCCTTCGAACAGCAAGGAGGGTTATCCTTAACACAATGGTGGGGACTATTTCCCTGACTTACAATGACTCACCTAGGGTCGACTTCTCTAGGATATTCTAATAACCATAGGGCCCCACAACTACGGGGACTTTAACCCTTGACCAATATGAGGGTTACCCACAATGACTTGACATGACTTGTTTACATTATAGAACCTCCCAATAGGAACATCGGGGCATGACATGACTCAAATACATTACAAACACATCCCAGAATAAACATCAGGGTACAATACATAAGATATACAGATCAATACATTCCGAAGTTACAAATACATTAACACTCCCTCTTAACTAGGAAGGTATTCTCTTGACACAATTTATTAGCACAAGTATTCTTCTTTGTATCATCTAGATCATCATTGAGTTCTCGTCATATTCATATTCAAGTCATATTCATCTGGATCTAGATCATCACTCGATCTAGATCATCATCACTGGATCTAGATCATCATCTCTGGATCTGGATCATCATCACTGGATCTGGATCATCTCTTGATCTGGATCATCATCACTGGATCTGGATCATCTCTCGATCTGGATCATCATCACTGGATCTAGATCATCACTCGATCTGGATCATCATCACTGCTGGGTCATCATCACGGGTGCTATCTCATGATTCTTCTCGTCACAGGAAGTTCTATAGAGCCAACCCTTTTTCATGCTAGTTTTAGGCCTAGCTTCCATGTAGGTCTTCTTTAGCGCTTATATCTAACCCTAAGTCAGAATGGCCCACCTAGAAATTACATCTGACCATGAGAGGAACACATCCAACACCATGTCAAAAAGGCACACCTAGCACTCACATTTGACCATGATAGGAACCAATCCAGTCATGTCAGAAAGGCCCAACACTTACATTCACCAGCATGATAGGACACACCTACTATCATTTGTGAAAAGGCACAACACTCACATTCACCAGCATGATAGGACACACCTACTATCATCTGTGAAAAGGCTCAGCACTTAAAACCATCAGCATGATAGGACACAACTACTATCATCTGAGGAAAGGCACAGCACTCACATCCACCAGCATGGTAGGACACACCTACTACCATCTATGGAAAGGCACAACACTTACAATTACTAGCATGGTAGGACACACCTACTACCATCTTTGAAAAGGCGCAACACTCACATCCACTAGCATGATAGGACACACCTACTATCATCTGTGGAAAGGCCAATACTCACATCCACCATCATGACAGGACACACCTACTATCATTTGTGGAAAGGCTCTGCACTTACATCTGATCATGTGGGAATCAATCCCACAGTCACATCAGAATGGCTCTCATCCTGGTAATTGACCAGGTGCCTCCATTCAAAGAATGGCAACATACCTTATATATGATCAAGTGGGAACACATCCCTCAATCACATCAGAATGGCCATGCACTCATATCTGATCATGTGAGATCACATCTCACAATCGTATCAGAATGGACCTTACTCCTAGACCGAGTATTCCTAGTAACTGACCAGGCACCTCCATTCAAAGAATGGCAATAGCCCTTATATCTGATTATGTAGGAACCAATCCTACTGTCATATTAGAATGGCTTAGAACTCACATTTGACATGGAAGGAACCAATCCTCTCACCATGACAGAATGACTCATCCCTTACATTTGAACATGGAAGGAACCAACCCTCTCACCATGCCAGAATGGCTCATGGACTCATCACTTCCCTTTGGAGGGAACCTCAATCTGGAGAACACCAAGCTTTTCCCTAAAGTACTCAAACTTCACTTTGGCTAATGGCTTCGTCAGCACATCAGCTATCTGTTCATCCATCGCAACATACTGGAGCTTCACTGCTCACCTCTGCACCATATCCCTGATATAGTGATACTTGATCTCGATATGCTTCGACTTGTCATGGAACACAGGGTTCCCCGACAACTTCACACAACTCTGGTTGTCGTAATATATACAAGTAGCATCGAACTGGAGATCAAATAAATTAGATAGTAGCTTCCTTAGCCATACTTCCTCACAACTAGCTGAACAAGCTGTGACATACTTTGCTTTAGCTGTAATCAGTGCCAAACAGGATTACTTCCTGCTAAACCAAGAGATCACACCTGATCCCATACTGAAGCAACACCCTGAAGTGCTCTTCCTGTCGATGGCACTTCCTACCCAATCTGAATCAACATAACCCTCTAGGTTAATCTTTTGATTCACCTCATACTTGAGCCCATAATCAATTGTACCCCTTAGGTACCTTAGAATATTCTTTGCAACAATCAAGTGAACACGTCTCAGATCTGTTAGTAACTGGCTCAAGGTGTTCATAGCAAAGAAAATATTTGGTCTCATGTTCGTCAAGTACATCAAGGACCCAATCAATTGACGATACATCATAGCATCAATCATCTCTTATGAAGCATCACTCAATAGCTTCATGTTCGATGCCATAGGTGTGGTCATGGCCTTGTATTCCATCATCCTGAACCTCTTCAGGATCTCTACTACATACTTCCCTTGTCCGAGGAAGATTCCATCTACATTCTGCCACACCTCCATGCCTGGAAAATAGTGTATCGACACATAACAGGAGCATCACTGGTCTTCCATCTTCAACCTTGAAGCAAAGGTTGGAATCCACTTTACTCTCATTAAATCCTAGAGTCATCAGTAATCTATCCATCCATTTGTACCATGTTGAACCTCAGGATCTTCTACAGTCACTCCCTTTGAAGCATCATACTCCCTCTGTCTTCTGTACTCTTTGCACTGAAACATTCTGTACTGGAGTGACAAGTAGCTTCCTCTGCTACTAATATTCTATGTATCCATCTAGGATCACTGGATACCGAGATCCTCTATCTTTGAAAGCGTTCTTCTCACACCCATCTGTGAGCTTGTCATCCTTTATCAACCTTGTAGCAAAGGTTCAGATCTTCATCAAGCTCCTCATGTATGTGTTATCCCATGGGTGTCTTATGAGCTTGTACAAGGCCTTCTTTCATTTGCACACATGATTCTGTCAGTCATGTGACTTCACTTCCAGTGGATGCAAATGTCTCTTTGTAGTCTATGCCTTCTTTTTGTGAGAAGCCTCGTGCAATCTTGTGTTGTATCCCACGATGTTTCCATCTGCTGCATGATGGAACTATGAACTTCCCTTCATGTATCATTACTGCATCCTAGACATCATTCTTCTTGAACTGGTCTTCCCTTTCTTCTTGGTTACTTTTTCATAGCTGGAAGGTTCTGCAACAATGATGTCACTGCATTCGTCATATTATTCTTCATCTTGAACTATCGTCATTTTTTCTTCGGAACAAGTCTCATCCTTCTTTTCTTGTAGGTGATTATTTATGCGATCTTTCCTACAAGTCAAATGCATTAGTTGTATGGTTAGAAACATTTCATGAGGTATATTCATAATGCAAAATTCTTTTGCATTAAGATATATGATTATGCAACTATTTTAGCCAATACAACATTCATCCATATCTCACAGAAACTTTTCTAGACGCCTTCCATCTCTACCAGGACAACATTGAGACTGTGCACTAATCCAATATGTCAGCAAAGAGGTTTCATTCTAGATAAGTAGAAATGGAGAGTTGTATAGCACCATAAGCTACTTACCCATTACATGCATATTAGTAGTATACTGTCATTAATAAAACCATTATATCATGCATAATACATCAACTGAATATAAACAAATGCATAACAAAACAATATCATGAAATGACAATTGAATACTTATCTTTATTTGTTTCATGGGTGGACTCCTTCTTGAGCCTTCAGCTTCATCATCTTCTTCATTCATAATAACAACGTTTCTTATCCAAATGCTAAGGTGGATAAGAGGTTCTTCAAGAGTTGAGTTCTTCATATTCCTCATCGCTTGAGGGATCTTCTTTGTATGGTGAGAACTTGATCTTCAATTGCTCCCATATTCTCTTCTCTTCTTATGAGTCAAGCTTCTTCTTCTTCCCAAAGTCTGCTGAAAGTAATCACTTCCATTCCTCGAATGAATAAATCCCATGATCCTGGGAGACCATTCAAGGTGGCTATCACCACTTCTGCATTCTGCACTTTTTCTTTTACTGCTTCAAGTTGTTCTTTGATTTGAGAGGCCCTTGTGAACTATGACTGTATGGTCTCTGCATTCTGGATCTTCACATTCTTCAACTGGTTTCTTAAGGTCATATTCTAATTTATGTTCTTCCCTTCAAATAGCTTGGTCAAGGAGTCAAACATATTTGGTGTCTTTAGGGAAGAGACTTGTGGTACAAGGTGATCCGTGATTTAATCAACAATGATCTTCTTGTCCTTGACCAAGTTCTTCTGGTGTAAGGCTTTTAGCCTCATCTCCCTTTGGAACTGGAACCTCTCCACTCATGTGGGTGTCCAATTCATTTTCTTTAGAGAGATCATATACTTCCATGCTTGGAATTTGTCAACTTCACCAATATTATCATCAAGCTAATGTGATAGATCACTTTGAAATGAGAACCTCAAATGAAAATAGCAAAAGATTAGATCTTACCGATTTGAGGTGTCCGTCCTAGTTCCGGAGCTCGCTGATCCAGGGTTTGTCAGAGAAACCCTAATTTTCAAAACTTGGAATCTTTTAGATATGATTGGATAGAAAGATATATATCTTCAAGTTGAGCAATCCAATGTACTCGTTTTCTTAAAACAGTGGAGGGAAGCTCCCGGAACAGGAAGCCCTAGTTTTCCAATTTCTTCTGCAGAAATTCCTGATACTGTTTCTATGGTATCTCAAAAATTACCACTCCTCTATGTCTGATGCTTCTCATTGAGGTATCCTTGTATGTCCCTATTCTATCACCATAGGTTTCATTAGAATTGGTTTCGCCAATTGGGACTTATGATCATTTTCCCAACGTGACCTGTTACAGGACTATTCGGAATAGTGAAGTTGTACGACATGCCACATGTTACTATTTCATCTTCTATGTCTACAAATTGGAACACAGAAATTAAAGTCCATTTCCTTTTTGAAACATCTTTATAAATTTCATTTGGACCTTTGTAGCGCAAGATATAGTAATTCTCCCCAAGTGTCTTATTTATGGATGAATCCTGGAAGAGGCTGGAACCCTAACTTGGAGAGATCCTATCTCCCATAATATAGAGAATATGAGGCTTTGTTTTGGATACAATATAAATACGGATTTTATATTCGGTCTGTGAAAATTTCTGCTCCTGAGCCTTCTCCAATCCCAATATATAGTGAATATACCAAAACTTATCAGTTTTAGTATTTTAGGGTTTTTCCAACTCAAGGTGAAACTAGGGTTTGACTTTCCCGGAGTTTCACCCAACCAAAAATACTAACCTAGGTCTCTAAACTTTGATTTTGATGAGGAGAGAAATCCTATGCTGGGCTCACTCAAAAAATCCTCTTCTGTAAGAAGCCCTAATTTTCGGTACCAAAAACTGAAAAATGCTTGGAATCGAATTCCGCTTCAATAGAAAGATGCGCCCTTCAATGGAGAGTCAGCCTAGCATAATTTTGCGAATGGATTGTGGAGAGAGACCCAAAAAGTAAGAATCCCTAGCTTCTGTAGCTGTACAATGTCTTCTTCTCAGGTTAGCTCTGATACCATGTTATATTTTTATCATTCAAGCTAGCATTATGATCTTAGGATCTTTAACTAAGAGAATAACATGCACGGCAATAAAAAAACAATAGACAAGAGACACAAAGAATTTTCCTCGGGGAAACCATAAAGGAGAAAACCTTGGAACTTCCTCAGAGATAGAATCAGCACCAAAAGTAAAACCTGAAAATAGTAAGATGATCTCCCGACAGCAGTAGTCTCTCTCTTGTCCCAACAACTTCTCCTCTCACTCATGCGCCCCAATGAGTGAGTGTGTGTGTGATAAATAGAGAGGCTTACTCTCTATTTATATTCTTTCATTCACTTGAATCCCACTCCAACATGTCAGCCTCACTTAACAATTACTTACTAGATCCGACATCTCTAGGAGTGTCTAATAACCTTAGTGCCCCACAACTTGTGGGGACTTTGCCTCCTCCGACCAACAAGGAGGGTTATCCTTAACACAACTGTGGGGACTATTGACCCAACTTACAATGACTCACCCAGGGTCGAATTCTCTAGGATAGTCTAATAACCCTAGGGCCCACAACTATGGGGACTTTAACCCTTGACCAATAGGAGGGTTACCCACAATGACTTGACATGACTTGTTTACATTATAGAACCTCCCGATAGGAACATCGAAGCATGACATGACTCAAATACATTACAGACACATCCCCAAAAAAACATTAGGGTACGATACATAAGATATACGAATGAATACATTCCAAAGTTACAAATACATTAACAAGGTGTGGGGGTATGGGTAGTCAGGTAGATGGAATGGGGGTAAGAGTCAAGATCAATATCCCCAATAGATGTGGAGAGAAGGTCATATTTTCCTGAGGTTGTCTTGAGGGATGAGAAATAGGGGAGAGGAGAAATGAACTGACGAAGGTGGGTGGTGTCAATAGAAATGTTCTTGGGTCATATAAAATGTACCCATAGCTTCTTTGTATAGGATTTTGCTTGTAAATTCCTTCAAGTTTTACTATGATTGTAATGAAAATATTAGTAATATTTGTGAGATATTTTGAAAATCAAGATATCTGTTTAAGTGGAGAAATTAGTATTTGAATTATAATGCAAATTTAGCAAAACATGAGTCCATGAGTTAAAATGTCCCTTTGGTAAAATGTTCCCTAGCACCCAGTATTATGTTATACCATAAGGTGAATTATTGTGGCTTCTACACCTTTGCTGGGTGGTTTTCAGGCACTGGGCAGTGACTTTGAAGTATTTTCTATTGGAAAGGAGAATCTTGTCCATTCTGTTCCTATGGGATTAAATAAAGACCATAATGAAATTATGGAAATGGCTCAGGTATGTTTTGAAAAACTTGTAGTTTTGAAATTGAAAAGACAGTCTGATTGTATTAAATAAATTATACTTTTTTGTTTTGTATTATATGAGAAAATTTCGATTTAATGATTGAATTTGACTGCATATTCAGTGATTAATTGAATGACACACTTCTTGGAAGTTATGTCTATTTGTTTTTCGGGGATTGCCAAGATTTATGTCAAATATCAAACCTCTATCCTTTTTTTTTTGTATTAGCTTTTTCCTTTCATCATTTATGATTGCATCCCCAATATTTGCAGAAATTATTAGTTTTGATTTCAAGGTAGACATAATACTTTGTGTGGGTTGCATATGAGGAGATTGTGACATAAAATTATGTATTTTAATTTTTGACGATGGAACTTAATAAAAATCTAAATATTTATTTTCTTTGGATATTCGTCTTGAAATCATAAAATATATATGATGCTAGAACTGAGAAAGCTTTAAGAGATGAAGCTTCTGAGTGCATCCTAAAATTTGCAGGCATCATTAGTTTTAATGTCAGGGTAGATTCAACATCTTTTGTAGGTTGAGAGTGAAGATATTTTAAAGTAAAACCAAATTTTTTGGCATCGTAACTTACTAGCATGGATAGATATTTATATTATCTGGATATTCTTCTTTATATCACTGGCTGCATGATGCTAGAACATATAAATATTCAAAAGTTAAAGATTCTTGTGGCTACTCATTAGTTTTTCCTATGTCAGTTCTGAATGTTGGTGGTTATTGCTTTTAAATTTTCACTTTTAAGTGCTTGATTGAATGGTTAAAGCTAAACCAAATTTTAACTTAGTGGGAGATTGTAAGGGTACAATAGCTATGATTTTCACTGCTTAATTTTGCATATAAGTTGTCCTAATATGGTGTGTTGGTTTAGAAATCATTTTGGCTAGTTAGGATTTATATAACTCTATAGAGGTTTTCATTTGCAGTAATGCATGTTGTTTTTATTTACTATTCATATTTCTGATTGATTATATGGGTGCATTATTATTAAGGTTTTTTGGAAGTAGGTTCTTGGATGATGCATGGACTATCATAGATATGGATTCTTTTGGCATGTCATATATGATTGGGTACTAAATGAATTTAAATTTAAACCGTGTTATACTAGGATTGAAAACATGAACCCTAATAGGAAAAGATGAGGCTCAAAACCTAACTGACTGAGACTTCAGATATATAATGGAATGATGTATAAGACTATAAGTTTAGTGTCCAATATATAAACCTATTTTCCATTCTAGCTTTGTTGGAATAATCATAATGTGATACTTCTTATGAGCTAAGCATGTTATAAGCATTGTCCTCATTTACAAATCTTATTTTTCACAGACATTGTTGTGGGGCTTCCATGAGTGTTTTTCTTATGATGATACAATGAAGTACATATTGATGATGTCACTAGTATATGATTAGAATGTGCAAATTCCCATGGGTAAAATACTAGATGTTAACTTCATTGACTGCTTAGGCATGCTTACTTATGAATAAATTCCTCTGGATTCCAATGCAGAATACTCTGTAGCTAGATCCTAATCCCATTCAAAAATAAATGTCCTATGGTTGATAAGGAGTGAAGATATTGAAAACCAATAATGGTGGAGTCTCCTTAGACTGGAGGTGTTGCTCAATGTGTTGTGTTTCTTTTCCTTACTATATTGTTTACATGAGTTTGTAGTGAATATTTGAGATTGAAAAGGTAGCAATTGTGTTTAGTATTTTAAGTATCTATGTTCATGACCATCATGTTAGTGATTTCTTAGGAATAATCACTTATGGAATGATGTGTGTGGATTCTGATGCAAAACACCCCGTAGCAAGATCTTAATCCCTTCATAAAACTGATGGCTTATAGTTGACAAGGAGTGGAAATATTGAAAACATGGGCTCTCCTTAGATTGAAGCGGTCAGTTGATGTGCCATGCTGCTTTTCTATACATATATTGTCAACCATGTGGTGCTTTATTTACTTGAGTACATAACTCATATTTGAGGGTGAAAAAGTAGCAAGTGTGTTTAGCATCTACGGTGTGAGGAAGTGGTCTTATTTCATGAGGTGGTGCATTTGCAATGATACTTAAAACTATTGGAACTACACATAAGTGGGTGACTTTGTGCTTAGCAATGGAATCAAATATGTCTTTTACATTTACACTTCTGCAGCAAATACTAGTGCCACCTTGCGCATCCATGTCCCATGGAAATCCCCAACTGTTACAATGAAACATGGGTCTTGTCCATAAGTAAACATGCTTAGACTTCATTTCCCATGCTAAAATAATACCAATTGTTATGAGATAGGCACCTCTATGACTGCACACAACCCCTTTAGGACTGGACGTGGTTCCTGATATGTAGTTTAATGAGATAACTTCCCATTCATATTCAGTCCAGTGAGTCTCAAAATTTGGTTCTCCACTTATCAAAAGCTTTTCCTAATCAAGAAGATCTTTATGATCTTCATTCAAAGACTATTCTCTAGATTTGTCCAGTTCATGGATCACAATAATTAATGGTAATTCCTATGTCACCTAAGAAAGGTTCCTGACTGCTACCATTGTAACTTCCAAGAATTGGTAATCCACAAACACCACCTTGGCTTCTGAATGATTCAAAATGAGATACATTGTGTGTGCATCATGTCTAATATTTAGAATGTTGAGAACTGCCCCTACCATTGGTACTCCAAAGTGCATTTCATATGTGTCTAGTACATTCAGGGCCACTACAACAACCTGTCATATGTATGGATTGTTCAAACTTTAAATTCTCTATCAATTGATAAAATTTCAGTTAAATGAAATTTTGATGATTTTAAGGTATATAGGAAAACTCCTTCATTAAGAAACATATTGTAAATAGAAAGGTTATAGGATTGATTTTTGAAATTTTATATTTTCCAAACTTTAGGAATAACCAAACTTGACTCCTATGATCACTATGTTGGTTTCTCCTATGATCGCTATTCACTCAGTAGTACTTTTTTGTTTTCCTTTTTAGAGAGGCTAAATTATACAATGTATTCTAACAATTTTTACTTGGGGAACAAGGCCTACCACCAGTTTCCTTGGACATTTGCAACATTGGTAGAGAAAAGGAAGGTCTTAGGGTGACTAGTATTCATGCAGAAAGGATTGCATTGGTTGTGAAGTGGATTGTTATGGCCCTCACATAATTATGGATTTAAGGGTAATTTAGGATTTGTGATGTTGATATTGCGTTAGTTTTCTTCAAAATGAATGGTTTAACATATCGAAAAAGAATTTGGAAAACTGAAGAACTTTATTAGGAATTTCAAGGAATAATAAGACCATTCTTGTCCCTTTTTTGGTTAATATTCAAACTAGTTAATATTCAGACTAGAATAATACTCATTGATGGAGTTGTGGTTCAGTAGTGGAGGTGGAAACTTGCAAGGACACCCACTGAGGTATAGTTCCTCGAAAGTAAAAGCATATGAATAAGTTATTGGGGCTAGGTGCTCGTTCTAGAATATTTTGATGCTTCACCTATCGAGTTCTGTGAAGAGGTCATCTGTAATACTAATTATATTATTTGAGATTAAGGGAAGCACTTTAAAAATTAAATAGAAATTATGAACTTATTCGCTAAGTTTTGTAGCATGATTTGGAACTGTTTTGATTGTTGGTAGCATATTGAAGGACTCTTTGAAGACTTCCTTGATTTGTGAAACAACATTCTTGAGGATAACCTGTGTGCTAATTAAGGGCAGTTGTTAGTTCTTCTCAAAAGTAGGTCTAGTTGAAGGATTTTTTTTGGTGCACAGTCAATTCAGTCAGAAATTTGGTAATGTCAATAAACCATAGTACTTTGGCATGCCTTAGTTTATTGAAAAAATACAATAGTAGATGGGAGAGTTAATACATTAATTGCAGTGAAGATATCATTTTGGACAGATTGGAGACAGAATTGAAGGTATTTCTTTTCAACTTTGGATTTACATGAGAAATATGATGAGATGATCCTCATGGGGAGAGTCATTTATAATGGGATCTACACAAAATATCTAAATTTAAATTTGAACAGAAGAAGGTCAATGGCAAGCTTGAGTATTACTAAAATACTACTCAAGGAAAGATTTGGATGACTAAATTTTACTTGCAAGAGAACCATGTTCTGAAGCCTAATAGTATTAATCTTCTTGAGCCTTATTTTGGTCTAGGTGTTCCATGTACCTTTGTTGGTCAGTGGTGATCAATGTATATGAATTTGAGGTTATGTTTTAGGCAAAAATAGATTCTACATTATACTTTTTTGCTTTAACACTGATGATTTGAGATACATTACCTTCATGCAGCTTATTTTAAGATTGATGGTTTGATATTTATCTCTTACATTGTCTCTTTCTTGTATGTGATAGGAAATGACGCTGGAATTTGAGAAAGCTAGGCCAAGGAGCTATCTTTTCACATAGATAGTTTCCTAACATTAAATGATAAATAACTAATTTGAAAACACTTTCTCTAAGAAAGAATGGGCTCATTCAAGTACATGAAACCATGTTGGTGTTTAGCACAAATATCTTGACAAATTTTTATGGTTTGTTTATTGCTTTTGTTTGAAGCATTTTGTCGATTTTTGAAGTTTGCGTGTATTTTGGTTAAATATTGTGTTAATTCCTTTGAATGATTCTAGTTCTCATTCAATGCTTGATTTAACCCTTTGTTGTAGCTTGAATCAAGATTGGTTTTAGGGTTTGAGAAAAGTTTCTTTTATTAACTTTTAGTTGCATGAATTAATTGTCTTCAGTTTTTCAATTCTTTTACGCTGACTGTATATTTTCTTTGTAAATACTTATCGTTATTCAAAAAAATAAATGAGCTCTACATATCTAAGCGAAGAGAAAAATGGTCTATGCACTAGGTTCCTATGCCTTGATCGTAGGATACCGATTGGCACAAGACCAGCATTCATCTAATGCAATAATCAATTGGCATAATTAAAATGCATAATTGTATTAGCCTCCATGACCATAATTGGCTAGTGGAGGCCAAGATCGAGCATAATGTATGATTCTATGAGTTTATCAGTTTGTCAAGATTCAGGTCCCCACATGTTTGTTGGACCATTAAGGGACGAGATAACAAGTGGAGTCCCCACTTGCCTTGAATATAGTCAGTGCAGTTGTGTTTCACTGACACCTTCCTGTTGTGACTTGTGAGTCTACATGTTCTGTTGTTGATGATGGATTCATTGTATTTGACTAATGTTGTTGTTCTTTTATTTTGACAATTTTCTATAAATTAGTGAAAGATTCGCCAATTTTTACAATTTTTTATAATGAAGTTAAATATTCGCCAAGTTTTTACAACATTATATAATAAAATGAAAAATTCGCCAAGATTTTACAAAATTATATAATAAAATGAAAGATTCACCAAAATTTTACAACATTATATAATAAAATGAAAGATTCGCCAATTTTTTTATATATACATACTATATTATTGATAAAATCGCCTTCAAATTTTCCTATATATCGGAGATATTCGCCCATTTTTTATACATATAAATCTAGGGGGGGTTCTTAAAATCATCCCTGCAACAAATATTTTAACCCTTTATTATCCGTCATTAATATAAACTTTCTTTCGATTAGATGATGATGCCACATCTTTAAGGCGTGTATGACAGCAACCAATTCTAAGTCATAGGTCGCATAGTTTTTCTCATGAATATTCAGCTTCCTAGACTCATATGCAATGATGTGTCCTTCCTGAGTTAAAACTATGCCTAAACCGTCATTGCATGCGTCAGTACATACTAAAAAGTCTTTATTAGGATTAGAAATTTTTAATATTGGTGCAATAGTTAGAAATGTTTTTAACTTTTTAAAACTATCTTCACACTTTTGACTCCACTCAAATTTCTTCCCTTTCTTCTTTAAAGAAGTTATGGGATTTGCAATTCTTGAAAACCCTTTGATAAATCTTCAATAATAGCCAGTAATCCCCATGAATGATCGTACATCAGTTACGTCTTTTGGGACTGGCCATTCTTCAATTTCCTTTATCTTTTCTGGATCAACTGAGATCCCTTCTTTAGTCACCACATGACCCAGATACTCTATTTTATCCTTAAAGAAATCATATTTACTGAATTTTGCATAGATCTGATGTTCTTGTAATTCTTGTAAAACAATTTTTAAGTGCTCTTCATGTTCTTTTTCAGACTTCGAATAAATTAAAATGTCATCAATGAATACGACCACAAATTTATCAAGGTATGTATGCATTACATTATTCATCAGATACATGAAGACAGTCGGGGCATTAGTAAACCCAAATGGCATAAAATCAAACTCATAGTGACCATATCTGGTCCTAAAAGTTGTTTTAAAGATGTCTTCATCTTTGATCCAGACCTGGTGATAACCAGATCGTAAATCAATCTTCGAGAATACAGTCGCTCCACGTAGCTGATCAAACAGAGCATCTATGTGAGGCAACAGATATCTGTTTTTAATGGTCATTTTATTAAGTTGACAGTAATCTATACATAAACGTAGAGTACCATCTTTCTTTTTAACGAAAATAACAGGTGCTCCCCAAGGAGACACACTGAGTCTAATATAATTTTTATCAATAAGTTCTTTTAACTGGGATTTTAATTCATTTAATTCCAATATATTCATCCAATAAGGGGATTTTGAGCTGGGCACTGCACCCAGTACCAGCTCAATAGTGAAGTTTAACTCCCTCTTCGGAGGTAGTTCCAGAATTTCTTCCAGAAATACATCCGAATACTCCCTCAGGATCGGAATGTCTTCCAATTTTAATTTATCTTTGTTATTAGTATTTTCTTCATTAATTACTGTTATAGCAAAGGCTTTACAACCCTTTCGAACAACTTTATTTAATTGAAAAGAAGAGATCTGTCTTATAGTTGTTTTCCAGGAATTGCTCTTACATTTACTGTTTCTCCATTGTTGTTTACGCAAGTAAAAGTTTTATCGAAACAGTTCAAGACTACCCTATGATGTTCTAACCAGTCCATACCAATTAACATATCATAAAAACCTAAAGGTAGTACATTAAGCGTAACAGAGGTTTCAAACTGATCCATGTTTATAGTACAATCCTTTAAAAAACTAATCACCTTTCTTTTTTCGCCAGTAGCTAGCTGTACTAACCAAGACTTTGCAAAATTTTCTACTGATAACTTGCATTTTTCTACTAAATCAGGAGAAATATAACTTAAGCTAGCCCCTGGATCAATTAAAATAGATATAGGTGTTTGATTTAGCTTACCTTCCACTTCCACCATGGAAGTTTGATAGTCCACCTACATGTTTTCCAGTGCTGCGTTGATCCTGGGCATTGTCCTTGCTAGATCACCAACAGTCATCTCCTCCTATACCGTATGTATGTTGCTAACAGTCTTCTTCTGGTTGGGACAAACCAATGCATAATGAGGACCATTACATTCCCAACATTTTACTAGTTCTTTTTTTTCATTATTATTAGTGCAGTGATTGTGGTTATTGACATGTTATTTATTTCTAAGACCACTTGGATTTATCTGTGAATTTCCGTTATTCCCTTGGAAGTTTTTATTAGGAAAATTCCGTGTGTTATTATTTCTAAAATTACAGTTAGGTACGAAACCTTTCTTTCTCTATTCAAAATTATTATATCTTTTAGCCTTCGAGTTTGACATACTTTCATTTTTGCGATTCTTCTCATAACATAAATTCTCCTTTCTCATCGCTTCTTCTAAGGTTTTTGGATTGTTATATTCTATTCTATCTTTTATATGGAAATAAACCATTGTACCTTAGGATTCTCATCCACAATGTAAGGCACATATCGAAGTAGAATTAAAAATTTACTGTTTAGTTCTTTCATGTTCATTGTTCCCAGCTTTAGTTCATAAAATTCCTTATCCCTCTCTTTGTAGTACTGTTCTGACAAGAATTTCTTCTTAAAATATTTCTTAAACGTACTCCAGTTAATGTTCTTCTCCCTAAATCCTTTTACTCATTTTAGGTCATGCGCCCACCAAATATCTGCCTTCCCGGTGAGGTTGTAAATGGCCATTCTGGCTTTTAGCTGATTAGAATAATTATAACTTTGAAAATATTTATTCATCCCAGACAGCCATGATTCAGCCTCTTCTCCTTTCTTAGTTTCACCATTAAAGGTTGTGGTTTAATTTTCTTAAATTCTCCTGAGATTTCTTCATAAGGTTTAAATTTTCTCTTTCTTGTCTGATGATTATCTTCGCTACTATCACTAGTATATTGATAATTCTTCTTATGTGGATTGCCATAAATCTCATAGGATGAGCTACTTTCGACTTTAGACTATTTAGACTTTTTATTTTTATGTTGATAAGGTATATCTTCAAATTCTATTTGTTTATCTTTTTCTTCATTCTGAAATTTTTCCATTAAAATCTGATTCAGCTCCTCCTGAGCTCTTAGAATTCTCTCATTTTCCTTTTTGACTATTTCCATCTTTGTTCTTAGTTCTTTAACCATTTGTAGTAATTTAGAAGAGTTATTAGTTATTTCTTCTTATATAGTTTCTCTTTTATAATTACTTCGTTTAGTAAATGGGGACTCCTTGTCCGCATATTCCTCCAGTCTTTCCATACCTGCAGTTTAACTCAGAAAAATTTATTTGAAAATAATGTTTCAAAAGAAAAGTAATAATCAGTATGCATGTTTTTAAATATATTGTTTATCTATGCATGTTGAGCCACATTTAGGCCTAGTGTCTGAACCTTGTGCTCTGATACCACATCTAATACTCCAAAAATTCGTAAAAATTTAAAAATTTTCATGTAACATTAAATATTTGTAGTCATCACTGCCTATGAATAATTAACTGCTAACGGTTATTTTAAAGAGTAATAACTAGAATTGAACCTTTTATAAATCTCTAGTTTTGTGTATGGATTAGTTTGTTCTCATGATTCCATGTTAAGGATTTGATTAGCAGTTTAAGATTTGGAATAACATGAATTGAAACCTATGTCTAAATCTTAATACTATGTTTTTTCACTATCTTATGAAAAGTAGGAAAGAACTTCAGTTGAGATCAAGGCTCACTTAGCTTATAGCTAATGCAGTGAAGTGATGCTTTTGTTACAGGTATTTACAGGTAAGAAGTTTAGTTACCAGTTTTCTAGATCGAGATTATCATCTCAACTAGCATAGAATAAAATGATAGATAATTATTTGTTCTACAACTTGAGCAATGTAAGAGGTATCCTTGATCTTTATTGTTTAAAATCTCCATACTGATAGTAATAATAGTATTTTACTAAATTGAATTTAGCTTAGTTACTCTTACCATAACAAAACTTATGCGTTTAACTTTCTTACTACTATTTTCAGTTTTAAGCATGTATGTAACTCTAGTGAAAAGCATCCCGTAAAGCAAGTTATTTTGTTTATATACTTGTTACTGAAATAATCTCCCAGGTTCTTGTTTCTATACAAAATCGTGTTAACCTAGGAAACCCATGATCTGAGTAAGGACATTAAGTATATTGTCTGAAGGATATACCTAGAATTAGTACTTAATGCATAAGATAGAATTAAGCTATTTTAGTACTTATCAATTAAAGATGCACTAATATAACTTGTGTTTCTTTAATCTATAGTGTTATTACTTCTTAAGTAAAGAAAGATGAATTATCTCCTATAGGAAATCAATCATTTTATTCCTTTGTATCAATTCTCATCTTTGCAGGTATTACTAGGAGAAAAACAACATCCTAGTACCTTTATTTCATAATAACAATTAGTTATTTAAGTCAACATGTTAACTATGCATCTTTCTATAGTTGAAATAATATATAATTGATTTCTTTATTATATTTACTCAACTTGCTACAAGGTATCTTCATTATATGATTTAACCCTAGGTAGTTTCTTGCTTATGTTTTCTCAACATTACAAAGGTTATGAACCATACTAAATCTCTAGTATGACTACTACCTATTTTCTTTAATTGTTAGGGATATCACCATAAAAATTGACCATGTAGAAGGGTAAAATAATTTATAACTAAGTTATAATATGGTTTTATTGATTATTTGTAGGCTACTCCAGAGGTCTTTTGAACTATAACCAAAACCCACATTTTGCAAAGATTTTTCTATGCCACCCGGTCGCTAAATGATGGTTATGTTTTATTGTTGAATTTGGGCGATATTAAAGGGTTCTAAAACCCTAAAAATCACATACTTACCTAGTTCTTTAGCTCTGCTGTGAATGTTTGAGCAATAGGCTCACAACCGCAAGGTTTTTGCTGTCAGAATTGACTCTGTGTGTTACGGGATTCCTTTGTGCCCATTTTGGTTCTTCTGCACTGAAGGTTTTACATGTTTGTAGCTTTGTGCGGTGCTTAACCCTCTTTGGACAATGTTACCTTGCCTCCATGATAGTTTCTCTTCATACTCTGGTGCATTGGAGAGTTGGTGAGGTGAGCATGGCTCCTGGTTTGTCACTATGTGGCTTGATCTATCTAGTTGCGAAATTGAGTGGTGAAAAAGGGTGAAATTGTCTCAGTAGCTTGGTCTTTAATGTAGCTCGATGTTGTCTTACCGCGGCTCTGGTATCGGCCTTCCACAGTATAAGTTGTGTGTTCTCCTCTGTCAATATCCTTTGAAGCTCATTACATTTTTTGTGGTGGTTAGGGTTTGCAGTAAAGGTCTTCTCACAACAAAGACAAAGAATAGAACCAAGGTAAGAATTCTCTAGTTATTTGTCCACACTTGCAATAAATTCAAAGTTTTTGTTAAATACTGAGGTTTAACTAAAATTGGTTTTTATCTGTTGCAGGTTCCAACTCGAAGAAGAAAACAAACTCTAAGTTGGTAGATGCTAAGTGAAAGGGGCTCCACCAAAGTGATTCTTCTGGTAAGCCTCGGTTTTGCTGAGGTTCTCCTACAGTGGTGTATGATGTTGATTTTTAAAATGATGGAGTTCGTTGCGGTGTTTGTTGGTTATCAGCTTGACTGTAATAAACTGTGTTATAAAAGCTTGGAAAGGCCAGGGGTCATTACATGATGTTGGGTTCATTTTTTATGAAGCCCTAGTGGCTGTTTTAGAAATGAAGGGTTAGAGATTTCATAGCCGAGACTACTTCCTTCTCTATTGTAGATTTTGTTTATAGTAATGTTATCTTTCGAACAGGCTTTTAAGCCTTGACTTTGTGATGTAAAAGGCCATGGGGATGTAACTATTATAGTTTAGTTCAGGGTTTTTAACTTATACTTAAGGCTTGGATAAGCCTAAAACTTTGTATTTTGTAATTTATGTTTTGGATAATACATAAGTATTGTTAATGTGATTTTTAAATATCAGGGAAGACTTGTTCTGCTCAACCGTTCTAGTTTAATCTCTATGAATTAAATCTATCACAGATTATTGTTAAATTCAATTAGTATTTATTTTACTTCTATGTAAAATTGTAACTACATATTGAACAATGGTATTTAGATCTTATTTCGATTATTACTGTCAGTACTAGATTTCTACAGTAAATACTAGAGGTGAAGAAATTTACTGAGTAACTTAATTCTTTACTGTATGTTCTAAATGTGATAATATGATAACAAGTTTTTATTTAATATTGTTTATTATGAGTAAATGCTAGTAATTTCATAAAGCCATTCAATTGTTTCTTATGGTTACATAAGATAGAGTAATTAGGTTTTACTTTATTTTAGAAATGAAAAGAACAATTCCCTTGCTAACAAAAGGGGTGAAAGAATTTTGTTTTATATTTATATTTACAGTCCTTTTATACAGGATTATTTATAAACCCTAATCCTTCTTAATATGAGTACATGGTTAGTATTTCATTTTTTTTGTTTAGTTACCCTAGTTTACATTTCTACTTAGATGAATTTCTTCGGTAAATGTTTAGCCTTGTTTATTGTTTCTTATAGTTAATATTCGTTATGTAAATTTCTGTTTATATATTATTTTTTATTTATTAAAATAATAGACTTATAATAATAATTTAATCTACTGTGTAAACCATTACACACACTAGTATTTTATACCTTTAGATCTTTCCTAATAGTTCTGTTTATTTTGTTCAAGTAATCTAGCTAAATGAAACCATCTAAAATAAAAAGGAAACATACATACAAATCATACATATGAACCTCTAGAAGATAGTAATTTACATTCATTCCTACTTCATTCGATTCTTGATTTGAAATTAAACTAACCTACTGTACTAGAGTACTACCTTTTCTATAAGGTATGGAAAAATACAGTCTAGTTATTTTCTTTCTATCTATCAGTTAAACTAGACATTCTTCTAAATTATTTACCCTAATCTAGCTAGTTCAGAACTTAACTATCTTATCACAATATATACATTTCTCCTAACTAACCTTAGCAGAAAAGGGACAGATGCATAATATCTCACTACTTAACTCAACTTTTCAGATAATAATAAACAATTAGATAACTAGATAGATCAAATAGAACCTGGAGAAATAGATGAGGTGACAACAACTTAAGGAACCTATTCCTCCCAACCAACTCCTGGAGAAAAGATATTGGACTGTTATTCTCAGGACCCCCAAGCTTGTCTCCTGGTCCACCTGGTAGAAGTATTGGGTGAGAGATGTAGTCTCGTAATCCTCTGCAACTCCACTGAATTTTCAGCAGTAAGTCAATTCTGCATGCAGCAGTATGAACTCAGCTTAGAATAGCTACAGTAGTTTAAGTCTTCAGCACTTTTCCACTCAAAACATACTTCAGTTAGTCCCATCCATCGAATTTTCTTGTGCACTTCATTCACTCAGAATGTTCACAAATCCAGAATGAGCAGCCTCAGTTTTCTTCAATGGGAAGTTTTATTAGCATGCCTAGGTCTTTTGGGTGAGTTTTTATTTAATGAGCCTCCTAATCTTGTTCCACTTTCTTGGGTAACATGACCACAAAAATAGGGAAGTTGCCACCTGCAACAGCTAGAAGTAGTTTGAGTATGCTGCCAAGTGTCAATCTGCTCTCAACCCAGCCTTCTCCATCAAGTGACCAGTAAAACACTCATTTAACAGCTTGCCTAAGCTGTTGTCTCATATTTCATTTATTTATAAATAAAATATTCAGCGATTACATTAATTTATCCTTGACCCCACTTGGTCATTAATTAAAAACTTTAACATAAAATGTAACATAATGTTTCTTAAAACATACATTAGAGGAAATTTCAATTTAAAATGGGCCTTCCAAAAATAATACAAATTCCATGTCATCATGTATTATCCAATCAAAATTATTTAAAATAAAAAAAGGGAGCACCTCTTAAACAATTTTTTAATATAAGTTTGGGGATAGGTATCATAAAAAAAACTACTTTTTTTGTTTGTATTTTCGACATATCTCCCTATATATTTACTCAAATTTTGACTGGAAGAGCTCGTTTGATGTGGAATTAAATTTTGCATCCAACGAGTACCCACTCGGCATACTTTTGATGGGCCCCGCTACCCCAAAAGCAAGAAATACCTGGAAAAAAACGTGATGATGACATCATCATCATGTTTTTTCAGGTATTTCTTGTTTTTGGGGTAGCGGGGCCCATCAAAAGTATGTCGAGTGGGTACTCGTTGGATGCGGAATTTAATTCCGCATCCAACGACCTCTCTTGATCGAAATTTGAGTAAAAGCACAGGGAGATATGTCGAAAATACGAACAAAGAAGTAGTTTTTTCTTTTCTTTCTCCAAAATTAATAAATATTATTTTATTATTTTAACTATTATTTTATTAATTTTCCTTAGGAGGCCCATTTTGNAATGTTTTACAAATTGGGGCATGTGACATCAGGCGCCAAGGTCTGTATAGGATGGATGACCTGTTCAACTACTGGGACCTAGTCCCAAGAAGATAAACATGAACACAGAGGATTCTTCTCAGTAGAAATTGAACACGAGAGATATGAGACCAGAGAGCTTACCCGTGTTGGGGTAGTGTCTATCGAGACACTATGAACCAATAAAGGAAATACCTAGTTTCTAGTTCGGTCAGGAGAGGTATTAAGAATCAATCGTGACAATGTCTTCGTTATGATTAAAGTACATCACACGAAATAATGTTGACACCACAACTTGCATGGCATAGACATAATCATGTATGAGGAGCATATTGAAGTCCAAGGGGTCTTCTATCATCATGAAATCAACTAAGACAGTCTCCCCACCCAAAGTAACAGGTGTTTGAGAAAGAATTCCTAAAGTTGTACTAGTTCTTCTATCGAAAACCAGTAGCTGACTAGCAGTCGACACAATGCTGGGAGATCCCATGCCTCTCCAAGCACGAACATAAAAGATACTAAGAGGCTTCTTCATCAACAATATAATGAGCAATCATGTATTGTCCAACTTTGATCTTTATCTCGAAAGGTGCATTAGAAGGAAGGCACGACTCAACTAGGATATCCCAATCAAAGGACACAATCTGATTCCTTGGTGTGGGTTCATCCAAAGCAATTTCATTGCCCCCTTGTTGAGTAATTTCTGAACTGATAGTGAAGAAAATGTGACTAGTAGACACTTCACTCTCCAAAGGAAGAGTGGGATTGATCGAAGAAGGAATCGATTTAACCGTTCTGTGAAAGTCACTCTTCGAAGGGAGAGTGGGATTAACCAAATATGACATTGATTCAATCACATGAGGATCACTCTCTGAAAGAAGAGTGGGGTGAACCAAAGATTGAGAAGGTTCGACCACTAGATAAACTGAAGGTTGAGTAGGCTATTGAAAAGATTTAGTTTGTTCAAGAATGGGATGGCCTTGAAACCAAAATCTTCATACCTCTGTGGTGGCAGGGCATTGATGAGTAAGGTTGTCACGTCTCCTCCCGCCTCAGAGGAGAAACACGACCATAGTCCCACACATTTGATGAATGTGCATCCAGCTCGAAGTTCAATCTATTCAACTATGTGTAAAAATTTCCCAACTTCCCAATAGTAGAGAAATTACTTCTCTCAGTGCTCAATCTGACAACCTATGAAGAAAAATCTCAGAGGAGATCGAAAAGCGAAGAAAAAAATCATGACAAAAATCGACGGTCATTATCCGTTAAGCATTTGGAAATAGATCGACGGCGGAGAATCAATTTTGCAAGAATCAATGGTGTGGAAAACTTGAATCTGCAAAATCAGGGAAATATGAAAATTTCGGTCCATCATCCCGCATCCTACATGTGGATAAACCATTGTGGAAATAATCAATTACGGGATCAGGGATCATGAAGTCACATCCTGCATTCCCGCATCCCGCATCCCACATTCCTGCATCCCGCATATCGCATTCCTGCATACGAAAAGGTGGGTTATGGAAGGAAATATACAGGAAAGGGAATCCATGGAAGGGCGTTTTTGCATTCCGTATCCCGCATCCCACAAGTTGTGGAAAGAAAAGGTTGCAAAATGAAATTTCTGCGGAAATTCAACTTGCTAACATAAGTCTTGGGCATATTTGATCATTTAGGCCATCACCAATCCGACCATCTAAGCACCATAACTTAGTTTAAAGATGCATTGAACGAAACATACATAGATGCATACAATTTCAATTATACAGTGGAATCAATTCATCAATTCAACACATTAAACAAGTTCATCATATTTCATGACGCAAATACAATTTGCAAAGATTAACACAAAGATACTTGTATTGGAAAGAAGTTGTCCCACAACCAGCTATGTCGTTGCAACGTTCCACCCAACCATAGCGCAATGCACTCATCAATCTCTCAGTAGCACTTCCACCCCCATGCTGGGCATGATTCCCACAAGGAATAAGGAACACTAACAGGCTCACACATAGCCAAGAATACAACCAAACTCATCCAAGCCAACACAGTTGGGTTTATCAGGTTGCACACAAACAAGACAATGTACTACTGGGTTTATTAAGCTAACATTCTCATTAAGGACTAGCCAAGCCAACTAACATATGGGTTTATCAAGCTGCAAAGGAGCTGGAAAACTTGAACAACTAAGCTAGTGAGCTCAACCACCGAGTTGCGAACACCTGCACTAGATCAGGCTTGGCTCCTAAAAATATACACACCCAACACAAGGAAGCATCCCCTTCTCTGATACACTGTCCCTCGGGTTATGCCTTCAAGTGCTGTTCAGGGAGTGCAAAGAAGAAAAACCAGCCTCTCTATATCTATTTGTGAGGTTCCTTCCTACACTAGGTTTATCAACCTAGTTCAAATCCAATTCCACTCCATACCATTTCAGACCAAGGCAGAAATATGCACACACAACAAAACACAATGTCAACACAATAACACGGGCTCCCACTCACTCTGTGACAGAGGAGACCATTGCACAACAACACTCAGGATCCAAGCAACATGCGAACAACACAAAACAAAATACAGTTATGCAAAACCGACAAACTCACAACACACATGCACAGGATGGAATAGGGAAAGATCAGAATCGACCACAACGTTTTGGGTGAAAGTCAGATGCTGGAATAGGCATGCACAACAAGGAAAAAGAACTAAAAATGTTGAAGGATGGATGATCAAAACATCACGTTTCTCCCCAAAACGTGAGTGCATGAGGGGAAATGGGCACACATTTTCTGGGTGTTTTATTTTGACACATGGATTTTCCCCCATGGTTCAAGGTTAAACATTCCCCCTCCCTATTCCTTAGGAGATCATTCCCCCATCTCATTATTTGTTGCATTGACATAGTTGTTTGTGGTTTTTAATTAAAATTGCATATTTATATGATGTCCAAAATTACATACTGTGCTTGACTTAGAACCATAAACCGTAGGCATCAACCTTGATAACCTATACACAAAAAAACAATCAATGGCAGGGCCTTGGCCTTGATCTCCTTGCCATGATTCCATACAATATTTTCATCATATATATTTTATGCAAAATGGGGTCAAAACGAGAGTGTTACATTCCCCTCCCCCTTCAATAGCACTGTCCTTAGTGCTTCACAAAATTGAACAAAAATGTTATGTTGGCACCACCCTCAGTGCTTTGTAGAACTGAACACAAATGTATGTGCCAATCGCATGGCATCCTCCAGCTCCCATGTAGCCTCTTCAGGACCATAGTGCTCCCATTGTACCTTAAACTACCCTATGGCTCAGTTCCAGAGCATTGTGACCTTCCTGGCAAGGATACACATTGGCTCGATTTGGAATTCTCCTTCGGGTTCCACCTGAACAACATGCCAATTTGTCACATGGTTAGGATCATGTACATATCTCTTAAGCAATGAAACATGAAAAACATTATGAGCCCTAGTGCTAGTAGGAAATGCAATTCTATATGCAACTGGCCCTATTCTTTCAAGCAATTCAAACGGCCCACGGTATCTAGGTGGCAGCTTGGCACAACTTCCAAGCTTCAAGAAACTCTTCTTTGCCCTCACTCTGAGGTAAACATGATCCCCAACACTGAACTCTCTGTTCACCCTATGCTTATCTGCATAGCTTTCCTGTCTATCTTGGCCTGCATTCAGATTTTTCCTGATCTTTACAACCTCCTTCTCCATCTCCTTGAGCAATTCTGGACCAAGCATGACCCTATTCATTGGATTATCCCAAGACACTAGTGTACTACACCTCCTGTCATACAAAGCTTCATATGGACTCATCCCCAAGGATGCTTGTTGTCCATTGTTATAAGAAAAATATACCAAGTGTAAATAATATTCCCACTTGGTTGGTTTGTCCATCACATACATGCAAAGCATGTCTTCAAGCACTTGGTTAACTCTCTCTATTTTCCCATCAGTCTGAGGATGGTAGGCAGTGCTGAAATTTAACTTCATCCCCAAATCTGCAAACAATCCCTTCCAAAAATTGGAAGTGAACTTGAAATCTCTGTCCGAGACTATTTCCTTAGGCAATCCGTGCAATTTGAAAATCTCGTTCATGAAGATCTTTGCAATTTCATCATTCTTATGCGTAGACTTAACCAGTATAAAATGTGCCTCCTTTGTCAACATGTATACCACAACCATGATGGAATCATGTTATTTCCAAGTCATTGGCAATCCTGTAATAAATTCCATGGAAATAACTTCCCATTTCCATTCTTGAACTGGCAAGGGCTGCAACAAACCTGCTGGGTGTTGATGCTCAGCCTTCACCTGCTGACATTTCAGGCACCTCAAAATATATTCATACATGTCCTTTTTCATTCCTGGCCAAAAGTACTTCTTTCTAGTTGTAGCAATTGTCTTCTAATATCTTGGGTGACCAGAATATGGAGCTTAATGGATCTCATCCATAACAACCCTCCTCAAATTTGCTACATTTGGAATATAAATTCTGTTCTTATAAGTAAGGAGTCCATCTTCTTCTAATTTATATCCCTCATACTCCTTTTCAAGGCTTTGCTGCTGCAACTTGTCTTTTACCTGCACATACAATTCATCTTCAGCAGCATGATTAACAACCCGTTGTCTCAAATATGACTGGAAAATACTAAGAGATAGCACATGCATTTCATGCACCTTCCTGTTGAGTGCATTAACTACCTTATTCTCTTTTCCTTTTATGTGTTTGATTTCAAAATCAAACTCACATAAAAAATCTAGCCATCTAGCTTGCCTAGCATTTAAAGTAGGTTGATCAAACAAATACTTCATACCACAATGGTCTGTTCTTAGCTCAAATCTCTTGCCCATAAAGTAATTCCTCCACATCTTGAGAGCATGTACTATGGCTGCAATTTCTATGTCATGAGTGGCATAGTTCTTCTAATGCTCCTTCAAATTTCTTGACTCATAATATATTATGTGGTTGTCTTGCATAAGAACTCCTCCAAGTCCTTGACCGCATGCATTAGTGCACACTACAAAATATTTCTCTGGGTCTGCAACTTTCAAGACTAGTGCACTTGTGAGAAGATTCTTCAACTGCTGGAAACTTTCTTCACACCTCATGTCCATTAAAACTTTATCCCCTTCCTTTGCAAAGAAGTGATGGCATGTGCAACCTTGGAGAATCCTTCAATGAATCTCATGTAGTATCCTGCAAGTCCCATAAAAGATCTTACATCTGTCACATTTCTTGGAGTAGGACAATTCATAATGGCTTCAATCTTGTCAGGGTCCACAGATATACCCTCTTCTAAGATAATGTGACCCAAATACTGAATTCTATCTTTATAGAAGTCACACTTGCTCAAATTTGCATACAACTTATGCTCCCTGAGAAATTGTAACATCAATCTCAGATGCTCTTGATGCTCTTCCTCATTCTTAGAATAAATAAGAATGTCATCAAGGAAAACAAGAACAAACTTGTCCAAATACCTACTGAAGACACTATTCATAAGGCACATANGGTGCTTTTGTGAGACCAAATGGGACCACTACAAACTCATAATGTCCATACCTTGTTCTGAAGGCTGTCTTATGAATGTATTCATTCTTGATTCTCACCTGATGGTAGCCAGACCTCAAGTCAATCTTGGAAAATACCTTTGCTCCCCTCATTTGATCAAAGAGGTCGTGAATTCTAGGAAAAGGATATTTGTTCTTCATAGTGGCTTTGTTTAGTTGTCTGTAATCAATACACAATTTGAGTGTACCATCTTTATTCTTCACAAATAGAACTGGTGCTCCCCAAGGAGACACACTTGGCCTGATATACTTCTTCTCCAACAAATCTTGCAACTGCATCTTCAGCTCTAGCATTTTTGGTGTACTCATCTGGTAGGGTGTCTTGGACACTAGTGCTACTCCTAGCACAATTTCAATTGTGAAGTCAATGTCTCTCTTTCGAGGAAGCCCTGGAATCTCATCAGGAAAAACATCCCTGAATTCTTGCAATACAGGACAGTCCTCCAACCTAATAATTTCATTCTCTGCTACCTCCACAACATGAGTTGCATACACTCTACAACCATTCCTACAAAACTTATTCAGCTACATTGCTGAAATTTGCCTCACAGAAATCACCTTTGGAATGCCTCTTACAACTCTTGGGTTCCCTTCTTCATCCATGCATTGAAAAGTCTTATTGTAACAGACAAGTTTTACCCTGTAAGCTTCTAACCAATCCATTCCAATGGGAACATCATAGGAACCAAGTGGTAGAACATTCAGATCTACACAAGTGACCAATCCATTCATCAGAAATGGACATTTTTCCACCACTTCACTAACCTTTCTCTTAGTTCTAGTGGCTAGCTAAACTAACCACGATTTGCTATGCTTTACTTTCTTAAAAGCACAAATCTCCGCTACTCTAGGAGCAATGTAACTGTGAGTAGAACCAGGTTCAATCAAAATAGAAACAAATTTCTCAACAATCTTACCTGTAACTTCAACCACAGTTGACTGGTGATCTTCCTGGAGGTCCTCTAGTGTTGCATAGACTCTAGGGACGACCCTTGCTACTTGACCCACTGTTTCTACTTCTTGAATGTTGTAAGTTAGCCTTGCATTCTCATTCTCAAGTGGAAAATACCTGTGCATGTGGGGTCCTCCACATTTCCAACATTGGAGTGGTACTCTATTCTGTTATGGATATCTTGGCTCTTCTCCCACCACTCTAGTTGGCTGCTTCTGCTGATTCCTAAAGTTAGAAGGTTTGAAACCCTTTTTCCTTTGTTCAGACTTCTCATTCTTTTTGTGATTCCATGTCTTATGATAATCAGGTTTGCCTTTTCTTTTCTCATAGCAATACTTAGATTTCCTTATCGCTTCTTCCAGAGTTCTAGGTTCATAAAGCTCAATTATGTCTTTGTAAGACTGAGGCAATCCACTCAGAAAATGTTGTATTTTCACCATATCATCTTTCATGTACTTGACGTACCTCAATAGTTCCAAGAACCTGTTTGAATACTCTTCCATGGTCTGCTACCCCAATCTTAACTCATGGAATTCTTTGATATTATCATCATAGGACCTGTCAGAGAGGTACTTCTTCCTAAAAGACTTCTGGATCTGTTTCCACACAATCTTCCTTTCCTTAATATTATTCACTTGTCTGAAGTGCTCCCACCATATGGATTCTCTTCCAGTCAAATTGAAGATGTTTACTCTAGACTTCATATTTCCTGAACAGTATTGGACTTGAAAATATTTCCTCATCCCAAGAAGCCAAGCTTTAGCTTCTTGACCGTTCTTTATCTCAACATTGAAGGTAGGAGGACTTTCCTTCCTAAATTCATTGTGTGAATGGTTTTGGTAGTGCCTCTTTCTCTTATTCTTGCGAGAAGAAAAACTTGAACCACTAGTGGATCCTTCAAATTCAAATGACCCTCTAGGAGAAATATTTCTTCCTCTAGCAGTGCTCTTACTTCCTTCTGGTCTCAGTTTCCGGTCCTCAGAGTTCATCTACCTCTGAATGTTTGTCAAACTTTGCAGCATGGCTACATTCAGCTGATTTTGCTCCTCCAGCACCTTAACCAATCTTTCATTATCTGCCCTATGACTTTGCATCTCCACCCTTAGGCTTCTCATGGTGGCGACAAAATCTCGAGGAGTATCTTGAAACCTCCTCCCATTAGACTCTATATCAGCATTTCCAAATCAGACATTTTCCCCCATAGCATATTCCTCGTATTCATTGGGGTTCTGTGCATCATCGTACATGCCATTTCTCATGGCTCAACTGAACCAACTTTTTCTGAATTGCCCTATCTAGAATGTCGCCCTAGGACTATAGTTCTACAAAATCGTGTTAATAAACGAAATCGTTAGATAATTTCAAAATCGAAACCACTTAGTCACTACCCATGTCATTTTTCCTTTTTACATAGCTTAACAATATTTTGAAACCATTTACCAACAGGTCTATTAAATGTTCAACTTGGCCCATTTAGGCCCTAGCGCTACAACCAGTAGCTCTGATACCATGCTATCATGTCCACTCCCACCTCAGAAGAGAAACGCAACCATATTCCCACACATTTGATGAATGTGCATCCATCTCGAAGTTCAATTTATTCAACTCTGTGTAAAAATTCCCCAACTTCCCAATAGTAGAGAAATTGCTTCTCTCAGTGCTCAATCCGACAACCTATGAGGAAAAATATCAGAGGAGATCGAATGGCGAAGAAAAAAATAGTGACAAAAATCGACGGTCACAAGCCATTTAGCATTTGGAAGCAGATCGATGGTGGAGAATCAATCCCGCAAGAATCAACGGTACGCAAAACTTGAATATGCAGAATTGGGGAAATATGAAAATTTCGGTCCCTCATCTCGCCCCACATTCCGCATTCGCATTCTGCATTATACATAGACCGTTATGGAAATAATCAATTACATAATCAAGGATCGTGAAGTCACATCCTGCATTCCCACATCTCGCATTCCTGCATGTGGAAGGTGGCTTGCGGAAGGCAATCTACGAGGAAGGGAATCCACGGAAGGGTGTTTCCGCATCCCACATCCCACAAGTTGCGGAAAGGAAAGGTTGCGAAAGGAAATTTCTGCAGAAATTCAACCTGCTAACAGAAGTCTTGGGCATATTTGATCATTCAGGCCATCACCAATCCGACCATCTAAGCACCATAACTTAGTTTAAAAATGCATTGAACGAAACATTCATAGATGCATACAATTTCAATTATATAGTGGAATCAATTCATCAATTCAACACATTAAACAAGTTCATCATATTTCATGAAGCAAATACAATTTGCAGAGATTAACACAAAGATACTTATCTTGGAAAGAAGTTGTCCCGCAACCAGCTACGTCGCTACAACGTTCCACCCAACCATAGGCCAGTACTTCATCAATCTCTCAGTAGCACTTCCACCCCCAAGTTGGGCATGATTCCCATAAGGACCAAGGAACACTAACATGCTCACACATAACCAATAATACAACCAAACTTAGCCAAGCCAACATAGTTGGGTTTCTCAGGCTGCACACAAACAAGCCAATGTAGTGCTGGGTTTATCAAGCTAGCATTCTCATTAAGGACCATCCAAGCCAGATGGGTTTATCAAGCTGCAAAGGAGCTGGAAAACTTGAACTGCTAAGCTAGTGAGCTCAATCACCAAGCTCTGGACACCTGCACTAGATCAGTCTTAGCTCCTAAAACATCTACACACCCAACACAAGGAAGCATCCCCTTCTCTGCTACACAGTCCCTCAAGCTATGCATTCCCTTCCAGTGTTGTTCATGGAGTGCAAACAAGAAAATCTCCATCCCCTCTAGATCTATTTGTGAGGTTCCTTCCTTCACTAGGTTTATCAAGCTAGTTGAGATCCAATACTCCAGACCTTTTCATACCAAGGCAAAAATGTGCACACACAACAAACCACAATGTCAACAAAATAACACAGGAATCCACTCACTCTGTGATAGAGGATACCATTGCAAAACATCACTCAAGATCCAAGCAACAAACGAACAACACATAACAAAATAAGGTTATGCAAAACCGACAAACGCATAGCACGCCTGCACAGGATGGAATAGGGAAAGATTAGAATCGACCACAACGTTTTGGGTGAAGGCCAGATAATGGACTGAACATGCACAACAAGGAAAAATAAATTGAAAACATTGAAGGATGGATGATCAAAATGTCACACCGCTCCCCAAAATGTGATGGAAGATGAAAACGTGAGTGCATGAGGGGAAATGGGCACACATTTTCTGGGTGTTTTCTTTTGACACATGGCTTTTCCGCCATGGCTCAAGGTTAAAAATCCCCCCTCCCTGTTCCTTAGGAAATCATGCCCCCATCTCATTATTTGTTGCATTGACATAACTGGTTGTGGGTTTTTAATTAAAATTGCATATTTATATGGTTTCCAAAATTATATACTGTGCTTGACTTAGAACCATAAACCGTAGGCATCAACCTTGATCACCTATACAAAAAAAATCAATCAATGGCAGGGCCTTGGCCTTGAGCTCCTTGCCATGATTCCATACAGTATTTTCATCATATATATTTAATACAAAATGGGGTCAAAACCGGGGTGTTAAATTCCCCTCCCCCTTCAACAGCACTGTCCTCAGTGCTTCTCAAAATTGAAAAAAAATGCTACGTTGGCACTGCCCCCAATGCTCTGTAGAATTGAATAGAAATGGATGTGCCAATCACATGGCATCCTCCGACCCCCATGTAGCCTCTTCGGGACTGTAGTTCTCCCATTGCACCTTTACCTTCCCTATGGCTCGGTTCCAGAGTATTGTGACCTTCCTAGCAAGGATGTGCATTGACTTGATTTAGAATTCTCCCTCGGGTTCCACCTGAATAACATCCCAATTTATCACATGGTTAGGGTCATGTACATATCTCTTAAGCAAAGAAACATGAAAAAAATTATGAGCCCTAGTGCTAGCACGAAATGCAATTCTATATGCAATTGGCCCTATTCTTTCAAGGACTTCAAAGGCCCACAGTATCTAGGTGACAGCTTGGCACAACTTCCAAGCTTCAAGGAAATATTCTTTGCCCTCACTCTAAGGTAAACATGATCCCCAAAACTGAACTCTATATTCACCCTATGCTTATCTGCATAGCTTTTATGTCTATCCTGGCCTGCTTTCATATTCTTCCTGATCCCGCATCCCACAAGTTGCGAAAATGAAAGGTTGTGGAAGGAAATTTCTACGGAAATTCAACCTACTAACAGAAGTCTTGGGTAGATTTGATCATTGAGGCCATCACCAATCCAACCATCTAAGCACCATAACTTAGTTTAAAAATTCATTAAATGAAACATACATAGATGCATACAATTTCTATTATACATCGGAATCAATTCATCAATTCAACACATTAAACAAGTTCATCATATTTAATGAAGCAAATACAATTTGCAGAGATTAACACAGAGATACTTATCTTGGAAATAAGTTGTCTTGCAACCAGCCACGGTGCTGCAAGGTTCCACCCAACCATAGGCCAGTGCACTCATCAATCTCTTAGCAACACTGCCACCCCCGATTTGGGCATGATTCCCACAAGGAATAAGGAACACTAACAAGCTCACACATAGCCAAGAATACAACCAAACTCAGCCAAGCCAACACAGTTGGGTTTATCAGGTTGCACATAAAAAAGACAATGTATTGCTGGGTTTATCAAGCTAACATTCTCATTAAGGACCAGCCAAGCCAACTAACAGATGGGTTTATCAGGATGCAAAGGAACTAGAAAACTTGAATTGCTAAGCTAGTGAGCTCAACCACCGAGTTGTGAACACCTGCACTAGATCAGGATTGGCCCCTAAAACATATACACACCCAACACAAGGAAGCATCCCCTCCTCTACTACACAGTCGCTCGGGCTATGCCTTCCAGTGCTGTTCACGAAGTGCAAAGAAGAAAAACCAGCCCTTCTAGATCTATTTGTGAGGTTCCTTGCCACACTAGGTTTATCAAGCTATTTGAGATCCAATTCCACTCTAGACCATTTCAGACCAAGGCATAAATATGCACACACAAAAAACCACAATGTCAACACAATAACAAAAGCTTCCACCCACTTTGTGATAGAGAAGACCATTGCACAACAACACGTAGGATCCAAGCAACAGACGAACAACACAAAACAAAATACGGTTCTACAAAACCGGTGAACGCACATCCCGCATGCACAGGATGCAATAGGGAAAGATCATAATCAACCACAACTTTTTGGGTGAACTCTAGATGATGGACTAGGCATGCAAAACGAGGAAAAAGAAACTGAAAACGTTAAAGGATGGATGATCAAAACGTCCCGCCGCTCCCCAAAACGTGAGGGAATATGAAAACGTGAGTGCATGAGGGGAAATGGGCACACATTTTCTGGGTGTTTTCTTTTGACACATGGCTTTTCCCCCATGGCTCAAGGTTAAACATCCCCCCTCCCTATTCCTTAGGAAATTATGCCCCTATCTCATTATTTGTTGCATTGACGAAGCTGGTTGTGGGTTTTTAATTAAACTTGCATATTTATATGATGTCCAAAATTATATATTGTGCTTGACTTAGCACCATAAACCATAGGAATCAACCTTGATCACCTATACACAAATCATCAATCAATGGTAGGGCCTTGTCCTTGAGCTCCTTGCCATTATTCCATACAATATTATCATCATATATATTTAATACGAAACGAGGTCAAAACCGGGGTGTTACAAAGGTGGTATCCCTCACAAATATTACAAGGGAACTTGAGCTTTTGTTTTGAACGGTTATTCTTTTCAACAATGTCAACATGACTCGCAGTGGATGACTGTTTTCCCTCAACATGGCCTACAGAGGCTAATATTTTTCCCCCAGCATGACCTGCAGAGGCTGAGAAACTGGGTCCAACATGACCTGCAAAGGTTAGATGGGTAGGATCAGCATGCCTCGTAGAGGTTGAGTGTGTGTCCCCAGCATGGTACTTTTTAAGGATTCTAATATTATACTTACGTATAGTATTCTAGGTGATTGTTTTGGATTGAAAAAAACATGAATATAGATAGGTAGGTGAATATTAAATATGAAACATAAAATTAACACTGAAATGTGTAAATTTTGGCAAATATTATAATTAAAAAACATATTTTATGTAAATATAGGCGATATTAGACACTAAAAATGACCAAATAGTGAATTTATTTTTTGAAAAAAACCCGAAAAATAGCCAATTGGCGAAATTTCTCCCCTAAAAATTACCCTTGTCCCCAGCATGACCTGCAAAGGCTGGGTGGATGAATCCAACATGACCTGTAGAGGTTTGAGAAGGTTTCCTAGCATGAACTGTAGAGGCTGGGTAACTGGATCCAACATGACCAGTAGAGGTTGGATGAGGAGGTCCAACTTGACCTATAGAGGTTGAATGGGTTCCCTCAACATTAACTGCAGAGGCTGAGTGACTGGGTCCAACATGACCTGTAGAGGTTAGATGGGTCTTGCCAGCATGAACTACATAGGATGGATGGTGATTATCAACTTGACTTGCATAGGTTGAGTGCTTAGATCCAACATGACCTGCATAGGTTGGATAGGTGTCCCCAGCATGACCTCTAGAGGCTGGGTGGTGAGGTTCAACTTCACCTGTAGAGGTTGAACGGGTGCCCCCTTGCTTTTGAGTGTTCTTCCTATTCTTCCTTCTTTTACTCATTTTAGACTGTTGGTTACTAGTATCTGAACTTTCACCACATGAGGTAGAAGGAGGGGGAGAGGAAACTATAGGTGAAGGGGAAGCAATGTTTTGATGCCCTTGATATAAGGAGCTTACTTGAGAAGCATCAGGAGCATTCCGGAGAGCTAGAGTGGAGAAAAACCACACTGGTATCCCTAGGGTGAATCTAGGTAGATTCAAGGTGGCCATCAAAGGAACACTAAGATTCCCTATGAGAGGAATAGTAAAAGGAGTCCCTAGCAATGGGGGTCTCATGGCAGGTGTCCATAGGGGTGTTAGCCATAGTTTTAAACAAGAAGACAAAGTTTGAGGTCGACAGGAAACCAACATTATAAAGAACACACCACTAGTAGAAAATACCTAAGTATCGAGCCAGACAAACAAAGATGCCTTCCAAAGGAAATTTTGGGATGACGAGGGCCCAAAACTAACTAGTGAAGGAAGGAGAGTAGTTACTTTGCATCTCATGAATATTTCTTTGGGTGTAAGTGCTGGAATCACCCAACCTACCTCCTAAATTGTCAACCGAGGTTAACTTCTGAGTCTACCCTAGGAACAATGGAAATAGCCTTCCAATGCCACCCATGTAAGATCCTAGAAGAAAAGATACTAAGGCTACCAAATCGCAAAGAAATTCTAGTTGAACAGTCGTCATTCCAGCCGATGCACATGGGAAGGGTAGCTAATCCCAAAACTCAAGCAGTACCAGGAACCACACGGGGTCAGGAGGAGGTACTAGGTGAGTTCCCAAACATGCAACGACTCTGGTGTATGCTTTACAGAGAAGAGGAGGGGTATCTCCAACAACTCAGTATCACACGAACTCGTGCTTGACTCTTGTGTGAGAGGATATTTCCGATGTATTTCTCAACAAAGTTGGATTTACTAAAAGATAGTCCATTATGTTTGAGTTTTAATTTTTGGGAATTTAAGATATCCCTAACCCAAAACACTAGCCTATACTACTGTGTGTCGTCCCTAGAAACAAACAATTACTAATATATTTTAGATATTAAACGTTTATTTTAAAGGGTTGTCGATTACTCAAAGGGGGCGGAAAAGGTGAAACCAATGGTGTTTTGACTCAAATTTGAAACAAGATGACTAAGAAAAGAGAAATGAAATGGAAAAAGCAAAAACTACTTCTCTTTCTTTTTCAAACAGAAAATTGAAAACCACAAAAGAAAAACTTCTTTTTTTTTCAAGAAAAATTATATGCAGTGCATTAAAGACCAAAACTCTAATCTACATGCATATTAAAACAACTATATGTTCTTTTTCTTTTTCTTTTTCTTTTATAAATGCAAAATAAAAACTACCTACAAACTAATGTATGTAGATAACAAAAACAAAGCAAAAGGACTCCTACTATACAACCACCAAACAGATTCTAGACTATCCTAAAATTAGTATAAACCCTACTTGGAAGGTAGGCTCGCATAAGAGACAAGTCAACTACTTTTGCATGGTGAAGTTAACCAACAATAAAAGAAGGAAACAAAAACCAACAAGCTTCTGAAATCAGACAAAGACCACTTACAAAGGCTGATCACAAACAAGTGTCAAAATTCATGCCAAGCAAAGGGGGTGGGGGGAATGAGCAAAGAGAAAACCCTAATGCTAGAAAAGGACTTGCAACATAGATAAATATAACCTAAAAAATATGACACTAACTTCCCAGAGTCATGCACATGCAGAGGACCCCAAAAGACCTCCCAAGCAGCCCTCGGACAACAACAAAAAACACAAAAATGATGAAAAGGATTGTTTCTGAGGCACTCACGAGTTTCTCAAATGCTATTTCATGAGTCACTCACAGGTTGATAGTAGTGAAGGTGCCAAATACATCCAATACTCGCTATTGTTTAGTCTACATCTCACGACTGGGTGGGAAAAGGGCCAAAAAAGGTCAAAATTGCCTTAGGAAGGCAAGGGAGGTGTTCTATCGGACTTTAAGGGTGTTCCTAAGTTGCAAGAAGGACCTGAAACCTTACAAAAGACTTGAAAGAAGTCAAAGAAACCACAAACAAAAAAGTCTCTCCCCAACGAAGTCACCAATTCTATTGTAGAGGAAAGTGTTCCTATGGCTAGGGTTTAAGAGGCCATCAAAAAACTGGGGTTGAAAGAAAAATGTACAATGTTCAACAAGCATATATAAGAAATATTTTGAGATAATTAGGATCCATACCTAATTACAGAAGGCTAGTACAATCTTTCTCTAACCCTTCCTCTTGCTCCTCTTCCTCCAAGAGACCTGCAAAACAAGTTAAACCTTCCTCAAACCAATTTAACTAAATGTAAAGCAATGATAATCAAAGCAATATGAAAACCTAATCTGATTATCATAAAAATCTGGTCACAAACAAAAGTATAGCATAAATTAGACAATGATTTGGGAAGAATAAGGACATCACATCTTTATTAAACAAGTGGAAGAATTATAGAGTTCACCTTCTCCTCTTGTTAGGAACCTCACGAAACCTTCATCTGGTTCTGCTGCTTCTCTTCTCCAAGGAACTCAACCTCCAAGATATGCAACACAAGGAGATGACAACTAGGGAAAATTTGGGGGGATGAGAGTCCCAATTCCTCTAGCATAACAATGCAAAATTTCAAGTCCCTTATCATGGACCTCTCTCCTTCTATTTATACATTTATGAAGAGATAGGGTCGAATAGGGGTCTATTACAACTTCCAAATCCAGTTCCATAACCTCCCAAACCACCCTTAATTCGATATTTTTTATATTTTATTATTTTTTACCACTACAGGATGTAACTGCGTGTAGTATGAAGGCAAAGTCATGAGTACAAAGGTGAAACTCGTGGGTTTGCTTAACAAAAGTCAATAGTAGGTGAAAAAAAATCATTTTTAGGGTACTTATAGGAATTTACATTACTTGGAGTCTTCTGCAAAGTTGTTCCTTACTTGAATTCCTTTCCAATTGTATAGAGAAGAGTTCAAATAGAGTTACAAAACTCCATATATCGCTCCTCCAATATAGGTGTTTTTTCAGTGACTTTTCTGAAGTGTCGTCATGGAAGTGTTGACATCAAGGTAATTCTCAAGGGCGAAATTTCACCAATTGGATATTTTTTGGGTATTTTTCAAGAAATAAATTCACTATTTGGTCATATTTAGTGTCTAATATCACCTATATTTAGATAAAATATGTTTTTTTATCATAATATTCGCCAAAATTTACACATTTCAGTGTTAATTTTATGTTTCATATTTAATATTCGCCTACCTATCTATAAACATGTTTTTTTCAATCCAAAATAATCTCCTAGAATACTATACTTAAGTATAATATTAGAATCCTTAAAAATACCCTGGTTGACATGCGAGGAAATCATGGGAAATTGGTCACAGGAAGAGAGTGTGTCATTTTAGGATATAACACCAAGGACTAGATATGGAAGAAACTAAAATGAGGGGCTATATGTATCCACTAGGGAGAGGTGAGGGGTTGTGGGATTGAACCCTTTGTTGTCAAGTGTCATCTTGAGAACCCACTTGACTTTCCTTGCTGACATTTATTTCTATTGTAAGGAAGCATGTGAGAAATCATCTCATGAATTTAATGAGCATGGGAAAACTCAGAAATTCGTATGGAAGGTTATGGACTCAGTTTACTTGACCCATAAGTAATATTTCCTCATGGGAATTCATTTTCCATATTCCCTATTCCATTATGGAACAAGCATACTACAATTCAGAGCATGCTATGCATTCCCATCTATGGAAAAAACAGAAATCACAACTTGGAAATAAGTTGTGTTTTGAAGTGCCAAAATCGTTTAGAAACTCGTGGAAGAAGTAAAATCCAATGGAGAATCTATATATATAAACTCCATGGTGAAATTGAGAATTCCAAAAGCCCAAAAATCCTTGGGAAGACCCAGATTTGGAAGCTTGAAAGTGCAATTCTGTGATTTACAGTCACATGGCCAAAAATTGGGAAAATCCAAGAGTGGATTGAAGTGGGAGTGAGATCGTAGGTCATAATGGATTAATAAGCCCAGTTAAGGAAAGGACTTCCATATTTTTAGTAGCTTACACCTTTCTATTACCATCCTAGAGATCACTGGAGGGAAGGGGTGCCTAAGGGATTGTGTAGCATAGAAGGGGACCTTCCTGGTGCTGGGTGTGGTAGATATTGTGGGTGTTAAGGCTATCTGAGATCAACTAATATGCATGTAGCTTTGTGGTTGAGCTCACTAGTCTATCATTCTCCTTCCCTACCTCCCTACATGCTTGACAAACCTATATGTATGCTAGCTTAGCCTAAGTGATTGTGCCAATGTCTATGAGTGAGACTAAGTAGTTCCTCCTTAGTGGATACATAGCCCCAGCTCGAGGTTGGTCTCTAAGTGTTGAACGAGTATAGGTTGGGAAGAGACGTATGGTTGGGTGGAATGTTGCACTTCCATAGCCAGTTGCTTATTCAATTTCAATTAAAAGATAATTATTTGCTATTATCTCTGATTGTGTCAATTTTATATATTATGAATGTCTATTTGTTACGTCAGAGTGAATAATTTGGTCCAGTTGAATGATTAAATTGAATGCTTTTGCATAACATGGAAATGAGGTTATCATTGTTGATTATTCTGTTGTTATGTCTATGATGAACATGTTGGTAATTGCATGTTGTGTGTGCATTAATGGTGTTTAATTATGTTGTGTATGTTAATAATGCATTTGCACACACACTTCATTGTTAATGAATTTTGTAATATGGCCTTAGGGGCGAAATTTAGCACCCGTTGTATCACTCATGTTCCCTCTATTGGTTGGATGGATAGGAGGGGACGTGATAGCCTTCAAGATCACAGGTCAACTGAATTTCAAGTTTCCAAAAACTCTATTCATTAGGTATACCAAGGTCGACCATTCCAACTAGGAACTTCAGTCAAAGTCCTAGTCAAAGGGAAAACAAATGCTAGATGGTGGTGAATTGATAATTTATCAAGTCGATTTTCTTCGTGGATGTAATTCCTTCTAGGTGAGATAGATCCTCCCATTGGAAGTAACCAATTGGATTATGGCATGTGTAACATCTATTTGTTTTGTTATCCTCATAATTAATGGTACTCCTACAAAGTTTTACAAGTGTTCTAAGAGGTTCAAGCAAGGACTTTTTATCCCCACTCTTGTTCATGTTGGTTATTGAGGGACTTAATAGATTGATTGCAACTGTTAGAAGTGAGGGAAGGATTAGGGGTATCGAAATTCCATCATCTTTGTTCATTACACATTTTTTATTTATGGATGATGAGGTTTTATTTGAAAGAGGAATAGTGGGGGATTGGTCTAATTTTGTAGAGATTATAACACTATTCTATGTTGCATCTCGTATGGAGGTGAGTTCAAATAAATCTTGTTTTCTTAGGAATGATATTAATGAGAATATTCTAGCACATTTTACCTCTATTTTACCTTACAAATTGGATAATATTGATGGTGGTATTAAATATCTTGGATATTATTTGAAACCTAATGGTTACAAGGTCAATGATTGGATGTGGCTTGTAAAGAAAGTTGAGAAAAGGATTGATAATTGGTCTTATAGGTTGTTATCTTTGGTTGGTAGACTTGCATTAGTAAGATCTATGTTGGTTGGGATTATTGTTTATTGGTTTCATTGGCTAACACGCCACAAAAAATTATGCATTTGATTAGATATAAAATGTTTAATTTCCTATGGTCTGGTTTTGTGTTGGGGAATAAAATGCATCTGGTTAGTTGGGATAAACTATTTAAGCCAGAATCTATGGGTGGCTAGGATATTAAAATCATTTATTGGTTCAGCCTTGCCTTGAGTATGAAAATCATGTGCAGAGGACTTTCTGGAACAAGTTTATGGTGTGATGTTCTCAAAGCCAAATATATAAAAGGAAATCTAATGTCCAATTGGATTTAGTAATCCTAAAATATCAATTCGAAGTGTATCTAACTTCTAGAATGGTTTTGTGATACTCTTCCTTGGATAAGCAAAGGATTATCCTGCAAAATTGGCAATGGGACAATATTTGTTGGGGTAGATCCATATATTGGAGGGGGTAATATTATGTACTTTCTTGTCCTCTCTTAGAGTATCTTGCTAAGTTTGTTTTTTGTACTTTAGCACATATTAAAAGACCCTATTGGTTGGGGAACTATGACTCCTACTTGTTACTTCTTGAAGATCTGGGTATGGGTGGACTATGAGAAGAGGAATGGATAACTTACATTAAGGCTTTGAACAGATCTGGGATTAAGTTGAAGGAGGAGGAGGATACATTATCCTAGTATTGGGATAACATATATGGGCAGGTAAGTGATAAATCTGCATATGCTACTAGTTCTCAAGTGCATTATCCATGTGTGAATAAATGGTTGTGTTGTAAACTTTGCAAATGGAAAATTCCATTAAAGCTCAAATGTTTCTTCTGTCTATGTATTGAGAACTACATTTTTCCTTAGGATGACCTATTGAAAAGAGGATGGTATGGACCTAATGTTTGTATTCTTTGCAAAAATGATTGTGAATCTATCAACCCTATATTTATGCATTACTCCTTCAATAAAATGATAAGGCAGGATATTTTTGAGGAACTTCAAATCTCTCGGGTATGGGGCTCATCTTTAGTTGAAGGAATTATTAGATAGGGGGTAAGGAACAATTCCTCACATAAAATTCTGCTAGTCTTTATTTGTTGGGATATTTGGAAACTGGGAATTATGTTATCTTTGAAGAGAAAATTCCAAATAGTTATGTTAGTTACATAAGAATACTAGGATTTTATAATGAATATTTCTATGTGAAGAAAACCAGAAGACTTAGACAACTCAAAGATCCGCCTATCTCTTCCTTTGCTATGGGATATTTTGATCGTTCAGCCCAGAAAGGGGCTCCTGGTGTAGGTATGTTCTTAAAGATCAGCTATGGATATGAGTTGTGGCTTGGGCTCAAACACGAGAGCAGAATTACTGGCTCTCTGGGGACTTCTTCAATTTTCTTTCATAAACGGTATTGCATTGATCTAGGTTCTTGGTGACTCAAAGATTGTTGTAAATTGGGAAAACATATTGTCAAAATTACAAGTCATGTATCTAGAGCAATGGTGTTATAGAATCAAGACACTTATTGCATCTTTTGGGGATGTTAATATTTGACATATATTGAGAGAATACAAGTCTCTTGCATATGGGCTAGTGCAAGCTAATGCTAGTCACTTATGATGTGCTCATTGTAATGGACTTCTGGATAAACAAAAATCTGAACGTCAAAAAGCAATATTAGAGGTACCTACACAACTTTTTGGAATATGGTGTAAGAATATGAAACATGGACAATCGGATTACCTTTCGGAATATTTAACTTTTATTTATGGAAACTAAGCATAAATACCAAACAACTAGGTTCTTATAAGGTTGGTATGTTATATTTTTCCCAAAAAATAATGAATATGTTTGCATTGGTCCACTCGTTTGGTATGCAAATGGTGGAATTTTGTGAAAAAAATTATATAGAGTTGTAGATAACATGTGCGTCTAGTGTAGCGTTATTTTTCCATATTTATTTATGTTATATTATTTATTTTTCAAATTAAGGAAGTTAGTGATGCCCTAAAATGACAAGGTCGAGCATTGGTCCACCACATCTTGGTCTTAACATAGTCAATGAAATTTATTTTTTTTAGGATGTAGGTCTTTGTGTCTTCTTGTGCAGGTTCTTTTCAGGTTTTCTAAATAGGTGAGCCAATCAAAAGTTATAGCTGAAGCAAATAACTTACCTTTTTTGTTAGATTTGATGTTATTCCATTTAAAATTAAATAAAAATAGAAAAAGATAATAGATTTAAATAAAAATTACATATTTAGAATCTACAGACACAGTTACACAAGTGTGTGAATTTTCATTAACAGTGGACAAGCATGGCATATGGAAAATCATGCACGAAATAGGAGAAGTGGTACAAAACAAGTTTTTATGGCATAAGACAGTCCAAACGACTTGGTTGGGAAACCCGAACCTAAAACCAAAGAAGCCAAGTCATCCACCATGTTGGTTGGAAAAAAGGTGCTGCCAAAATTCTAAATTTAAATCACGCACGCATATAGTTTAAAACACAATGCACACGCACTAGAAGCGTGAACACGCTACTTTGTGCGCACGCACTAGAAGCGCGATCACGCTACTTGGTGCACATGTGTTAAATCCGCATGCATGCATTTATTGAGTAAACACTTTGTTTTGATTTTATTTTCAAGCATTTGCATTGGAATGAGGAGGAGGAGGAGGAGGAGGATAACAATGATGATTAAATGAGGATGATGATTATGATGATGATGAGGAGGATGATGATAATGATGATGATGAGGATGATGACTATGATGATGAGGAGGAGGAGGATGACAATGATGATGATGATGATGATGAACAATGATGGTTATGATGATGATGATGAGGATGAGGATCACGATGACTATGAGTATGATGATGATGATTATGATGACAATGATTATGATGATGATGATGATGATTACGATGATGAGGATGTTGATGTTGATGACGACGATGATGATGAGGAGGAGGATGATAATGACTATGATGATGAACAATTATGGTGATGATGATGATGATGATGACACGGATAATGATCACGATGACTGTTACTATGATGATGGTGATTATTATGATGATGATGATGATTGCGATGATGAGGATGATGATGTTGATGACGAAGATGATGATGATGAGGAGGATGATGATGACTATGA
>LPNX010549531.1:1029852-1063496 GCA_001517045.1 Pseudotsuga menziesii
GATGATGACGAGGATGAGGATGATGATGGTGATGATGATGATGAGGACGATGACGACGATGATGATGAGGAGGAGGAGGAGGAGGAGGATGACAACAATGATGATGAGGATGATGACTATGATGATGAGGATGAGGATGAGGATGACGATGACGATGACAATGATGATGAACAATGATGGTGGTGATGATCATGATGATGAGGAGGAGGAAGACGATAAGGATGATGATGATGATGATAGGTTTAGTTGAAACTTTGCGTTGATTTTATTTTCAAGCATTTTCAAAGGAATGATGATGATGACCATGACGATGATGATAATGAGGATGAGGATGATGATGATGATAAGGATGAGGATGATGATGATGATAATGATGATGAACAATGATGGTGATGATGATGATGATGTTGATGAGGAACAATGATGATGATGATGATGATGATGATAGGTTTAGTGTTGGAGGCATCCCTTACCCTCCACTAGTCATAGGCAAGGAGCCTAAGACCTCATAATGGCACCCATGGACCTAAGAAGAAAGTAGTGGTGAAGACTATATTGTAAAAAAACTCAAAGTAATCATGAATACGAAGTCGTTGTTGAAGAACATTAGTCATTAAATGAGATAAACATTATCGAGTAAATGCTCTAAATGTTAGGTAGGGGTTGTTGATGTAATTGTAACTTCAGAATGTATTCACTTGTATTTCTTATGCATTGTAACCCGATGTTTATTCCAGGATGTATTTGTAATGTACTTGAGTCATGTCATGCCCCAAGGTTCCTATCAGGAGTTTCTATAATGTAAACAAGTCATGTCAAGTCAAGGTGGGTAACCCTCCTATTGTCTAAGGGTTAAAGTCCCTGCAGTTTCGGGGCACTAGGGTTATTAGACTCACCTAGTGAAGTCGGCCCTAGTTGGGTTTAGTAAAGTCAATAATTAGTATAAATAGAGAGCTAGCCTTTCTATTTATCACACACTCACTCACACTCAATTGTAGCGCATAGCTAAGGAAGAGAAAGACACCTGGGCAAGGAAGAAAGAGGTTACTGCCATCGGGAGATCATCTTACTGTTTTGGGGTTTCACTTTTGGTGCTGATTCTATCTCTAAGGAAGTTATAGGGTTTACTCCATTTATGGTTTCCTCAAGGAAAAACACTGGGTTCATTGTCTCTTGTGTTTGATTGATGTGCTTGTTGTTCTCTTAGTTAAAGATCCTAATGTTATGCTAGCTTAATTTTAAAAATCTAACATGGTATCAGAGCTAACCTGAGAAGAAGACATTATGTAGCTACGGGAACTAGGTCTTCCTACTTTTTGGATCTCTCTCCATAGATTTTAAGCAAAAGAAGGGTGGAATAACTCTCCTCCCTAGGGCGCATCTTTCTCTATCAAAACAGAATCCAATTCTGAGGTTTTTTAGTTTTGGACCCGACATTGCTGCCGAAAATTAGGGCTTTTCACAGAAGTGGAATTTTTCAATGAGCCTAGGCCTGGACTGATCTCCTCCCAAAAATCGATGTTAGGGATCAACATCAAAGCATTTGGTTGGACTTAACTCCGAAAAAACAAAACCCTAATTTTCTCCTAAACCAGCACTACAGGATTTCAGCTCCAAATCTATATCTGACATCTTGACCTGGTAAGATCTAAATCTTTTGTATTTCCATTTGAGGTTCTTAGTTAAGATGTCGCATCATACCAAGCTTGATGAAAAGATTAAGGGAGATGATAACTTCCGAGCATGGAAGTATAGGATCTCCCTAGTCCTGGAAGAAAATGAGTTGGACTCCTATATTAGCGAGGAGGTTCCAGTTCCAAAGGGAGATGAGGCTAAGGCCTTACATAAGAAGAAGTTGGTTATGGAAAAGAGGATTATTGCCGCTTCTATCAAGGATCACCTCATACCACAGGTGTCCTCCTTCAAGACACCTAAAGCTATGTTTGATTCCCTAACCAAACTGTTTGAAGGGAAGAACATCAATTGGAAGATGACTCTAAGGAACCAGTTAAAGAATGTAACAGAATGAGGAGACCATCCAGTCATACTTCACAAGGGTCTCCTAGATCAAAGAACAGTTGGAAGCAGTAGATGAAGAAGTGGAGAATGCAGAAATTGTGATGACAACCTTGAATGGCCTCCCTAGGTCATGGGATTCTTTCATCCAAGGAATCTGTGCTAGGAAGAAGTTAGTCAAGTTCAGTAGAATTTGGGAAGAATGTTCACAAGAAGAAGCTCAAATAGAAGCTTGAGAAGAAAAGATGGGAAGTGAATATCAAGCTCTCACAGTACACTCCAAGAAAGGAAGAAGGGAAAAGCATCATCACAAAGGTAAGCATTCTCATCAGAAAGGTTCATCTAAACTCAGATGTTATACATGTGATGAAATAGGACACTTTTCTAGAAATTGTCCCATGAATAAGAATGGATCCAAGAAGAAGAGGAACTCCAAAAGAAGACATCATGCTCACACTGCTGAGGATGATGATCCTCCCAGAAAGAGAGTAAAACAAGAAAGTGAAGACTCTTCAAGTGAAGAAGAATATGTTTTGATCTCTGCTCTCATGGGAATTGTCACTCATGGAAGCAAAGATTGGATTATTGACAGTGGGGATTCCAAACACATGACAGGTTTCAAGGAATATTTTGAGAAACTATCCAAACATAATTCACCCCATAAGGTGAAACTTGGGGATGACTACCAATATCCCATAAAAGGTAGTGGTGAATCCTCCTACAAGCTAGACTCTGGAAAGTCTATGAAAATGAAGGATGTATTGTTTGTACCAAGACTAAAGAAGAATCTTCTATCCATATTGGCACTAGATGCAAAAGGCATGAGGGTTGCATTTCTAGATGGCCAAGTCCTAATGTGGCCAAGAGGAAAGACTATTGACGATGCAATAGTAATTGAATAATAAGAAGGAGGATTATACAAATCGAAGGGCCATCCTGAACAAGCATTCACCCATGACACAGTAGAACCAAATGAACTTTGGCATAGAAGGCTTGCACATGTGCACTACAGAGCACTACCACTTGCAAGAAAAGTTGTTGAAGGTCTTCCAGAAATACAAGCAAAACATGAAGGGGTCTGCAAAGGATGTGCGAAAGGAAAGAATACAAAGAAGACATTTCCAAGTAGTGAAAGCAAGGAAAAATGAATCTTAGGAATCATCCACTCCGATGTATGCGGACCAATGTCATCAAGTTCACTAAGCGGGTATGTATACTATGTTTCTTTCATTGATGACTTTTCTAAGAAGACATGGATTTACTTCATGAAGAACAAAGATGAAGTTTTCAACAAGTTCAAGGAATTCAAAGCCTTGATCGAGAACCACACAGAAAAGAAGATCAACACCTTTCAATCAAATAATGGCGGAGAATTCACAACAAATGAATTCAAAGACTTATGAAAAGAATTAGGGATTAAGAGGGAGTTATCCACTCCATATAATCCACAACATAATGGGATTGCAGAAAGGAAGAATAGAACCATCATGGAAGCTCCAAGAGCTATGCTTCATGATCAAGATATTCCTATGCATCTATGGGCAGAAACTGCAAGAACAGCGGTGTATGTACAGAACCGTACTCCACACAGAGTACTCGAGAACAAGACACCTGATGAAGTCTTTTTCGACAAGAAACCAGAATTCAACCATCTCAGAATATTTGGTTGTCCAATGTACATACATATTCCAAAAGAGAAGAGAACAAAATTAGATCCTTCAGGAAAGAAGGGTATATTTGTGGGATACTCTGAAAGCTCAAAGGCTTATAGAATATACATCCCAGGATTCAATAAGATCGACATTAGCAGTGATGTAACATTTGATGAAGACACAACTTACAACAAATCCAAAAAGAGACCTGCTGAAAAACCTGAAGAAGCAGAAGCAACCAGAATTCATGATACAACCATGAATGAAGAAACTCAAGAAGAAGATCAAGAATTTGAAGAACCATAAAGACCTGTAGATCCACCTCAAGAGAAGAATCCTCACAAAAGGAAACCTGCTTGGGTACGAGAAATTATCCAAGGTGCGGAAAGATATGGGGCTATAGAAGAGAATCACAGAAAAAGAAAGAGAACCAGATCTTGCTCCAGATATTTAGCTTTACTATGTGACTTTATCAATGAAGAACCTTCCAATTATGAAGAAGTGGCAGAACAGAAAGAATGGAAGGATGCTATGATCGAAGAGTATCAATCGATCATGAAGAATGATGTTTGGGATGTTGTCCCAAGACCAGAAGGGAAGTCGGTTGTAACTTCCAAATGGATCTACAAGATCAAGCATGCTGCAGATGGTAGCATAGAGAAATATAAGGCAAGATTCGTGGCTTGTGGCTTCTCACAGTAAGAAGCAATAGATTTTAAAGAAACCTTCGCTCCTATAGCTAGATACACTTCAATCAGATCTAAACTTTCTTTGGCTGCAGTGATGAAATGGAAGATACACCAAATGGATGTCAAGACTGCTTTCTTGAATAGTGTAGAGGAAGAGGAAGTGTACATAGAGCAGCCACTCGGTTTTGAGACACATGACAGGGAGTCTCATGTGTGTAGATTGAAGAAAGCCTTGTACGGTTTGAAATAGGCACCTAGGACATGGTACGGTAGAATTGACAACTTTCTATCCAGTTTGGGCTTTACCAAAAGTAAAGCAGATTCCAACCTTTACTACAAGGTTGAAGATGGCAACCCAATGATGCTCCTACTATATGTAGATGATATGTTTGTAACAGGTATGGATGGGTTGATTTCTAATATGAAGAGAAAGCTTGTTGTTGAGTTTGAAATGAAGGAATTGGGTATGATGCATTATTTTTTAGGCATGGAGGTGTGGCAGAATGCGGATGGAATCTCCCTTGGACAAGGGAAATATGCAGTAGAAATCCTGAAGAGGTTTGGGATAATGGACTGCAATGCCATGAGCACACCTATGGCATCGAACCTGAAGCTGTTGAGTGATGCTTCATCAGAATCGGTTGATGCTACGATGTATCGTCAGATGATTGGGTCCTTGATGTACCTGACGAACATGAGACTAGATATTTGCTTTGCTGTGAACACCTTGAGCCAGTTCTTAACAGATCCGAGACACGTTCACTTGATTGCTGCAACGAATATTCTGAGGTACCTGAGGGGTACAATTGATTATGGGCTCAAGTATGAGGTGAATCAGAAGATTAACCTAGAGGGTTATGTTGATTCAGATTGGGCAGGCAGTGCCATCGATAGGAAGAGCACTTCAGGGTGTTGCTTTAGTATGGGATCAGGTGTGATCTCTTGGTTTAGTAAGAAGCAATCCTGTGTGGCACTTAGTACAACTGAAGCAGAGTATGTCGCAGCTTGTTCAGCTAGTTCTAAGGCAGTATGGCTGAGGAAGCTACTATCTAATTTATTTGATCTCCAGATTGATGCTACTTGTATACATTGTAACAACCAGAGTTGTGTGAAGTTGTCAGAGAATCCAGTGTTCCATGACAAGTCGAAGCATATTGAGATCAAGTATCACTATATCAGGGATATGGTGCAGAGGGGAGCAATGAAGATCCAATATGTTGTGATGGAGGAACAGATAGCTGATGTGTTGACAAAGCCATTGGCTAAGGTGAAGTTTGAGTACTTCCGGGAGAATCTTGGTGTTCTCTAGATTGAGCTTTTCTCCAAGGGAAAATGATGAGACCCAGAGCCATTCTGACATGGTGAGAGGATTGGTTCCTTCCATGGTTAGATGTAAGGGCTAAGCCATTCTGTCATGGTGAGAGGATTGGTTCCTTCCATGTCAGATATGAGTGTTGAGCCATTCTGATGTGACTGTAGGATTGGTTCCTACATAATCAAAAGTAAGCGTTGAATGACATTCTTGGAATGGAGGCACTTGGTCAATTACCAGGTGGCTCAGTATGGGACTGGGGGCCATTCTGATATGACTGTAGGATTGGTTCCTACATGATCAGATGTTAGTGCAAGCCCTTCTGACATGCATTCTGGATTGGTTCCTCACATGTGTAGATGTAAGTGCAAAGCCCTTCTGACATGCATGCTAGATTGGTTCCTCACATGTACAGATGTAAGTGCAAATCCCTTTCGAACATGTATGTTGGATTGGTTCCTCACATGTGTCGAATGTAAGTGCAGAGCCTTTTCGAACATGTATGTTGGATTGGTTCCTCACATGTGTCGAATGTAAGTGCAGAGCCTTTCTGACATGAATGCTAGATTGGTTCCTCTCATGGTCAAATGTGAGTGCTGGGCCTTTCTGACAGGGTTGTGGGATTGGTTACCACATGGTCAAATGTGAGTGTTGGGCGTGCCTTTCTGATATGATTATAGGATTGGTTCCTACATGATCAGATATAAGTGTTGGGTGGGACATTCTGACTTAGGGTCAGATATAAGCGCTGAAGAAAACCTACATGGAGGCTAGGCCTACAACCAGCACGAAAAAGGGCTGGCTTTGTAGAACTTCCTATGACGAGAAGAATCATGAGATAGCACCCATGATGATCCAATGATGATGATCCAGCAGAGATGATCTAGATCGAGGGATGATCCAAATCCATAGATGATGCTCCAGAGATGATCCAGATCGAAGGATGATCTAGATCAAGTGATGATCCAGATCCAGGTGAAGATGACTTGAATATGAAGGTGACTTGAAGATAGAGATGACTTGAAGGTGAATATGGAAAATACTGGATGATGATCCAGATGATACAGAGAAGAAGACTTGTGCTGATAAATTGTGTCGAGAGAATACCTTCCTAGTTAAGAGGGAGTGTTGATGTAATTGTAACTTCAGAATGTATTCACTTGTATTTCTTATGTATTGTAACCCGATGTTTATTACGGGATGTATTTGTAATGTACTTGAGTCATGTCATGCCCCGAGGTTCCTATCGGGAGTTTCTATAATATAAATAAGTCATGTCAATTCAAGGTGGGTAACCCTCCTATTGTCTAAGGGTTAAAGTCCCTGCAGTTCCAGGGCACTAGGGTTATTAGACTCACCTAGTGAAGTTGGCCCTAGTTGGGTTTAGTCAAGTCAGGAATTAGTATAAATAGAGAGCTAGCCTCTCTATTTATCACACACTCACTCATACTCAGTTGTAGCGCATAGCTGAGGAAGAGAAAGACACTGGGGCAAGGAAGAAAGAGGTTACTACTGTCAGGAGATCATCTTACTGTTTTGGGGTTTCACTTTTGGTGCTGATTCTAACTCTGAGGAAGTTGTGGGGTTTTCTCCATTTATGGTTTCCCTGAGGAAAAACACGGTGTTCATTGTCTCTTGCATTTGATTGATGTGCTTGTTGTTCTCTCAGTTAAAGATCCTAATGTTATGCTAGCTTAATGTTAAAAATCTAACAGGGGCACGCACACATTTAACTTTGCATGCGCGTGAATGCATGTGCGGTCTTATACACGCATGCGCACACCTATTAATAGGTAAAAAAAATAGAGATCTGGATTCCCGAGATTGCTAGCAATTTTCACGGGTTTTCTTTTGTTGTTCGTGCGTTTTGTGCTCCTGAACTGTGCAATTTGGCTCACAATCCATCACCACTCTTTGACCTATTGGATAGAATCTCACTCTTGGAATCTAACAAACATATTCAGTGGTCTTGGAAGTTAGTGGAAATATTCACACTACAAGTTTTCATTGCAAGAAGAGATCATTTTGAATATGTATGGTGAATTGTAAATAATTGTTTTAATTCGCACGCTTTCAGATCATTTCATTGATTTATGTTTTATGATATGCCTACAATAATATCTCTCTCATAGAGAACGTTTAATTTCACAAGAATAAATCCCAACTTCACATCTAAACAAGTCTCATATTCTCCATACAAGATGAAGTATGCAATGCTAACTAATTTACATTTGCAGATGAATATATTTTGATTTCACACAATGATGGCATAGATGAAGTTATCTCTTGAGACTCTTCAATTTAAAAAAAAACCTTTGAAGTAATCATGGGAGAGGGTCCATATTGAATAGTTCACCAAGTTGTCCATATTCTCTATACAATATGAAGTATGCAATGTAGACCAATAATCATTTGCACATGAATATATTTTGATTTCCCACAAGGATGGCATAGACGAGGTCCTCTATTGAGACTCTTCAATTTGTATAAAAACCTTGGAGGTAATCATGGGAGAGGGTCCATATTGAACAGTTCACCAACTTGTCCATGCTCTCCTCTTCATGCTAGATTTATCATAACATGCCTTTGAGCTTGATAGGGATGCCTCTACCTCAATGATTTCTCCTTTTTTCGAGGGATTTGCAACCTCCTCATTGTGTAATTAGTCAATTTGTTATCTTAATAGTTAACTTGTAACTTAATGAGTGTAATTTATTCAATTTATTCCCAAGACATCCAAACACCAACTTGTGTCTTCCCTCACAACTAATGTGGCATATTACGTGTAATGTCATCTTGTCCGAAAGTGTTGGAAATGAAGAATATTTCACTCATATTCTTTTGGCTTCCAATACTTTTTGAACACAAAGGAAGTCATAATCCTATAGCTGTAATACCTGAAAACTTGACTATATTTACTTGACTCAAATAGAGTATAGAAATGAAACTTTGGTTCGAACATAAAGAGAAACCTTTAATCAACGTTTATGTATCAATGCCAATAATTAGCATATTAACATGTCTGTAATTTAGTTAATTATGTTGGAACGTGTCATGTATCTTGTATAATGGAACTAATACATTATTTGTTGCTTCTTATGCAGGGGTAGACCTCATAGTTTTGGTAAATAAACTTTTGGATATGGGAAACTCACGTAACAAAGCAAGAAAAACTAGAAGGAATATGCCCATTGAAAAGGAAAATGAGGTAAGAGAAAAGGCCGGGTTGGAAATGGAGAGAGTGAGACATGGTCCAGACATTTCCACTGATACTACGACCGATCCTAACAGAGTTGATGACATAACAACCTCTACTTCATAACCACGGGTGAAGCGGTTGCATCCAATGGACCCAACTCAAGTTCCAATATCAACACAGTCTCCAACCAACAATCCATCAACAAGCCATGTTGAAGCTCTTGAAGACCTAGGTGTATTGAGAGATGTTGACTATGAAGTGTTGGACATAGGAGCAATGATTGATTTGCAATATCTCCAAGAAGACCACAACCATGTCGAGCACACTCCCAATATGGACCGACATGTGAATGAAGAACCACAACAAAGAAGCCCTGGGATCCATAGCTCATGTCCACCTTCCCTACCTCAACTGTCTACTGCAAGAAAAAGGACTCCTAAATGTATCCATGTGGATGAAAGTTTTCTGTCAGGCCTTGAAGGTAAGTTTCCCAAATGCACTATTGATTGGCAATGTAGAAAATTAATGAAGGAATATTTTGAATCCAAAGGCGATGCAGGTAAATGTCAATTATTAATATGTTTGTTAAAGTCAAATTTTTTAGTTGTTGTTAGGAGAATTCTAGGCATAAAGATGCTTAGAAGTTCAGAGGCTAACAATCATATTGTTAGAAATCTCCAATCTGATTTTAATGCGATTAGGAAGATGTCGTGTACTAAATATCTTTGTGCGGCTCGTCATGTGTTATCAGAATCAGTTGTAAGCAAGTCCACACGAAAACGTCACCTCCTTTCACACACTTCTCATATACTTAAATTAAATAGAAAAATTGTTCAGAAGTACTCTATTATAAGATAAAATATGTAGACTCTAGGTGGAAAAGATTGTTGGGATTTTGTCGGCGGGTTTCCTTGTCGAGATATGAAGCTAATTGATGCTTTTAAGGACTTAGTACAAAATTTTTGGCATAATCATACCAGACCTTCATCTAATCAAAGAAATGTGCTAAAGCCGAGAAAAGGTTCTACCGAACGTGAACCCCATGTCAAACACTTCCTTGACACAACACAGACTAAACTCTATGAGAGATTTAGGAATGAGCACACACAAATGAACCTGGGCCAAAGGTCCTTTGAGAAATGTAAACCATGGTACGTTCATATATGCATTGATTGAAACACATGCTGTTGTAGATACCATGTAGAATATGAATATTTTTATGACACGTATAAACATATATTTTTTGATTTGCATACTAACCTTGAGCAGGGCTACAATGAATTCGTAATACCACCGAATGCATCGAGAGATTTTATCGTCATCATCATGTGTCCAAGCCATGAAGGAAAAAAATACTATGGAAAATCATGTCTATATGGGAATTGTTCCAGGTGCAGTAGGTTTTCTCTTTTGAACCGTTTCATTCATGGAAGCAATGAGCATCAATTTGGCAATATGAGCGTGGAGATGCAGAGCTTCAAGTACGTAAGCTATCGATCAGATAGTGCAAAGGAAGTAAAAAGATTGCATTGGTGAAGTCACATGGGTAAATGATTATTGCATGTTTTTCCTCTTACATGTTCAGTTTCTACATATGCATTCTTTAAAGGTCACATTCTAATACGACCCTTGTTTATATGGCAACAAGTACGAGTATGTGATTTTTTGATGGAATTCTATAAGAAAACCGAGCAGTATGTTCAACATGTGCATGTAGCACGATGGCAAGATGAGCAGTACAGAAAATGTAGGGACAAATTTCCCATTGGGACCATATTGTCAATTGTGGATTTTGCAGAAAACTACATCCTTCAGCCACAAAATGAAATTCGGAGTCAATACTACCATTTCGACCAAGTCAGCATCATGGTACATATTACGTATAGGAATGGGCCTAAGAGTAGCATTAACAACATGATAATATGGAAGGAGACAAACTTTTACATAAGTGATGACAGATTCCATGATCTGCATTATGTGCAACACTATTTTTGAATTTTCTATGTTCAGCTAAAGGAGGGAGATATACAGATGGATCAACATTGGATATGGTCAGATGGTTGTCCGGGCCAGTTCAAAAATTCCCGAGTCTTCCAATGGATGAGTATGTTACATAAGACTTATAATGTGTCACATATATGGAACCACTTTGAGACCGGGCACGGAAAAGGTGAGCATGATGGGGCCGATGCATGCATTAAGACAACACTACGAAGGGAGGAGATGAGGTTTATTAGAAACCCCCATATCAAAGATGCAGAATCCATAGTTCAATGGTGCTCTGCAACAATGTCATATTGAACTAAAGTGGTAGGAGGCCAGTCAGGAATTTTTGGCATGTGGTTGACATAGATCGATCATGTTCCTATAGTTGCAGCACAATACAAGGAACATGTGGATTTCATTCGGTTCGAAGCTCAAACAACCCCCTATTTGAAATATGGGCACAGAAACTTACTTGATTTTGAAGCCCTTGTAGCAATGGTGAATGAGATGAATGCGAATGCATGGATTGGGTTGATGATTGGGATCGTGTGTCACTTTTAGTAGACCCACATGTAGTCGATGAAACAACCCACTTAGAGGAGGGTCAGTTAGTGATTTCGATAGACTATGACCATATCTCAGATCTTGTACAGCCAGGACACATATATGTAGTTGTTGCCCCAAAAGACAATGAATGGGGCACGGATTATTGGTTGGCACTATGCGTTCGAGGTAAGAAAATCCTGAATGGATCATTGATTGATAATGAAGGCAATGAATTTCCTATTGGCTCGATGGTGGTTGAGGGTGAATATCTTACACTAGATGGGAAATCAAGAAGAACTAGTGGGAATGTATTCGTGGATTACAAACCAGGTTCTGTGGTCTATCACTTCACAAACTTGATTGTTGGCATGAACATCCATCTACAGACAATGTCAACCAAGAAATCAACCAAGGTACATTACTTCTTTCCTCATTCAGAGCACGAGAGATTGATGGAGGCAATTAGCAATAGATAGCATCCAGATGGCTATATTGAATGAGATTGGGTAATTGCGCTTACACTCCACTTGGATGCCAGTTCCATGAGTGATTGAAATTGACAACTACTATTAAAAGACAATATGATCATGATAACTTACTTCGCTTTCTATGTGAACTCTTCAAAATGCTTTCCCTTTCCATCTATATCGATGTCATGTATGAATATATAGCATGCATAAATAATTATTACCAAGTATGATCTATTTTATGCATCGTACTTGCTTAAACTGACATTTGCAGAGATGGATGGACATCGGTTACATGGATTGAAAGAGGTCACATGAAGACCAACAGATATGGAGTACGCATGTAACAACTAGTTCCTTTCTTTCTTGCATATTAAGTGTTCCAATCGGGAAATAGGCGGCGGTAGAGATATGAGATGGTATACTTCCTTCCACATCGATGGAAAGAAAATCACATTCAAGAGATATCAGAGTTGGAATTGCTCACTATGGAGTATGACACTTGAGTAGTATGGCATTTTTTTGTTCCTTATGTCATGTATAACTATCATGCCCAATATTTGTTGAGTTGGACCCAAAGCCTCCATTGCAAATTGACTTCCCAAGTCCTTCTTCAACCTTTTAATAATGCTCTTACCATGCCCAACAATAGTAGCATGTCATCCTGGATCGAGAGTGACCAAGTGTCCCTGAATGACATTTTCATGCGACTTGTATCTCGACATAACTCGGAAACCAGAGGTCGGATCGACAAGTTGTCAACTTCGTTGGTCTCTTGGCATGCCATTACCTTTAGACGGCCCTCTCCACCACATTTTCATGGCCCGGTGACTCCATTGTGCATTAGTTTTGTAAACTAGGGTTTTGCTCAGTTTCCTTCAATGGAACTCTTGCATTGGTGGGTCAACTCTGCAAAACCATTCTCCGTGCTAGTCTTGGCGGTGTTCCCATGTTGGAAATGGCCATACACACCTATTGGAACCAACGACATGCAATCTTGCTACTCCATTTGGTTTTTTGCTCCCGGACCGAGAGTGACCAAGTGTCCTTGAATGACATTTTCATGCGACTTGTAACTCGACATAACTCAACAACCGGAGGTCGGATAGACAAGTCATCAACTCTGTTTATCTCCTGGCATGCCATTACCTCTAGTGGGACCTCTCCACTTCATTTGCATGGCCTAGTGACTCCATTGTGCATTGATTTCATAAAATAGGGTTTTTATGAGTTTCCTTCAATGCAACTCTTGCATTGGTGGATCAACTTTGAAAAACCCTCCTCCGTGCCAGTCTTGGTTGTGTTCCCATGTCGGCATTATCCATACACACCTGTCAGAGCCAATGGCATGCAATCTTGTTGCTCCATTTGGTTTTTCTCTCCTGGACCAAGAGTGACCAAGTGTCCCTGAATGGCATTTTCATGCAAGTCCTTGTAACTCGACATAACGTGGAAATCGGAGGTTGGATCGATGAGCCATCTACTCTGTTGGTCTCTGAAGTGAATAATTATTCACTTACACAAATAATATTACCAAAAGACTTGAAATATTAAATAAGCCATAATAATATATAAATTGATGATAGAATAGATATGATACATTTACAATCGTCGGACTTATATACGTCCATTCGTGACTTTCCAACCTACAGTCATGACTCTTTGATAATTATTAATTATTAATTATTAATTATCTATTAATATTATTTTTAATATTTATATATTTTATGTTCGTTACATTGCCTTCCCCTTAAGGGAAGCTTTGTCCTCAAAGCTTGTTCAGTGAAGGACTTCTCAGTTATGAATAACGTCTTGCCATTTCTTTCTGAACTTGTAACTTTGACACTTGATGAGACATGGTGATATAATTTCTAAATCCCTGAACTGAATTGTCGCATTTCCTCGGGAGTGATCCATCCAAGATTTACTTTCATCCAAGCTGCCTGTTGGTCTCCTTGCTGGATAAAACTTCTTTTTTTGTTTGTTTAGGTTCTAGATTTTGTGTTCCTTCGCATTTGACATCGTAACCTCTTTGTTTATGTACATTTTGACCCTGTCGTTGGTCAAAATGACTTTTATAGTTAGGGTGTCGATAAGAAGTTTTTATTGTTTGTTCATTTGCTGGATTGACTTATTTTTTATCTATATTGATGACTGGATTTGTATTTTCTTTGTTTTCCTCAACTTGTTTTTTTGAGCCCAAAAGTTTTGATGTCCTCTTCTGAATGTGCACCAACTTGTTTCCGACTAAATCTTTATCATTCTTAAGATTCATGATCATTTCTTCTTGCTTTTTCGCATCGTCTTTAAGCTCTAATAGTTTCTTCTGTAGATCTCGATTTTCCTCTTCTATCTTTTGATGGTCCTGTGCCCTATCTTTTGCTTTCTTGATTTGAAAGAGAAACTTCTGATTATGATCTCTTAAATGAGATATCTCTTCTTCTTTGTCCTTGATGACTTTGTCGAATTCTTTTTGCATCTTTTGTCTTGATTTTTTATCTTCTTGTGAAATCATCTTCGAAATGTCTTTGAAATATTCAGATGATGCATCCTCGGAATCCGATTTCATTGAAACATCTTGCAGTTTGATTTGTTTCTTCTTATATGGAAATGTTAAAAACTTTGTCTTCATATTTAAGATGATTGCTCCCAATGTTTCCATCCACGATAAGCCAAGAATGATGTCAACTTCATTTAGATAAATACTCATAACATTGAATTGGGATGTGAACTTATACTCATCAATTGTCAGTTCTAAGTCCCTAATGGCATATTGCCTCCCACCATATTTATCTTTATTTTCGATTGTACTTAGTTCTGGGACAAGTAATTGATTTTCCAAGCTGACGTTAATGTGATTTTCCCCATTGGTTGGGAAAATAGCGATGCTAATAGGCTTGCTTTGAATAATCCCTTCAAGTTTTAGAATGTCAATGGCTACCTTTGAGTCGGTCTTCTGGAATCTTCCTTTTTTGTCACCATGAGACTCCATTTTTGTGTTCGAAGGTGAATAGTCTTCGATTTTCGGGGATAATTGATCTTCCTTTGACTTCTTCGGCAATAAATGGTCTTTGAATTTTTTTGATGATAGAAGGGTCTTTGACTTCAAATTCTTGAATATTAATGGTATTCTTTCTTTTTTTGTATTAAATAATAATTGTAGTTATTACAATTATTAATATTAATAATATTTTTTTATAAATATAATAATAATATTAACAAGGCACTTGGATCTCCACGTTGGTTAACCTTTTGATTTAGATTAACTTCTTTGTAGATTGTGTGTAGATTAGGTGGTTGAGAAGAATGATTGTTAACTTCCCCACCCAAGTTCAAATCTCACTTCTTTATGCACTTCTAGCTTTTATGTTATTTAATAAAGAGAATTAAAGACGAAACTCAACCTAATTAAGGTATGAGTTATTATTTAATATCCAATAACCTTTTAATAAGTAAATAACTTAATTAAGGTGTGAGTTGGTTTGTTAATAAAACCAAGGGTTTGTTTTATAAAACCATGGGCGTTTGTTTTCTTCTTTCCTTTTTGTTATGGGATCTTCTCCCTTCTTCTCTTTTTTTATTTTTATTTTTACTTCTTCCTTTTTTTCTTTTTTCTTTTTACTTTTTATCTTTTTACATTTTTCTCCTTTAGATTATTTTCTCTTTTTTACTTTTTTATTTTTTTATCCTTCCTTCTTCTCTTTCTCTTTTTTATTTTATTTTGTTTTAACTTCTCACTTTTTTTCCTTTTACTCTCTATTTTTATGGTCAAAGACCCAATTCAGAAACCTGGAATAATGGCTAAAAGTCGATAAAATGGCCAAAGGTCGGAATCTAGCCAACGAGGCTCTGATACCAATGAAGCAAATAATTATTCACTTACACAAATAATATTACCAAAAGACTTGGAATATTAAATAAGCCATAATAATATATAAATTGATGATAGAATAGATATGATACATTTACAATGGTCGGACTTATATACGTCCATTCATGACTTTCCAACCTACAGTCATGACTCTTTGATAATTATTAATTATCTATTAATATTATTTTTAATATTTATATATTTTATGTTCGTTACAGTCTCTTGGCATGCCATTACATCTAGTGGGCCCTCTCCACCGTGTTTACATGGCCCAGTGACTCCACTACGCATCGGTTTTGTAAACTAGGGTTTTGCTTAGTTTCCTTCAATGCAACTCTCGCATTGGTGGGTCAAATCTGCAAAACTCTCCTTCGTGCCAGTCTTGGTGGTGTTCCCATGTCTGCATTGGACATACACACCTGTTGGAGCCAACGACATGCAATCTTGCTGCTACGTTTGGTTTTTTGCTCCTAGGCTGAGAGTGACCAAGTGTCCCTGAACGACATTTTCATGCAACTTGCAACTCGACATAACTTGCAAACCGAAGGTCGGATCGACAAGCCGTCGACTCCGTTGGTCTCTTGGCATGCCATTGCCTCTAGTGGGCCCTCTCCACTATGTTTTCATGGCCCAATGACTCCATTGTGCATCGGTTTCGTAAACTAGGGTTTTACTCAGTAGATTTATTGATGTTGTAATTTGTTGTAATAAGAGGTTCTGGATATGTTATATGCTTGGAAAGAGTTCCCTAAAGGGATGTATCTTCATGGTGTTAATGTACACTTGGACTAGGGTTTATTTTGTTGGGTTTCCTTGTGATATTAGGATGAAGATAAGTGAAATATTGAACCATAGTGACCACCTTCACACACATGTTGAGGAGAACAAATGAGCATAGTAACCACCTTGGCACACATATTGAGGATAAGCATTGGAGCATTGTAACCACCTCTAACATATATGTCGAGGAGCATTGTGAACAAGAAGATGTGGTAGACAACTAGAGGAGGAATGCATTACATGATGAAACTTGGATATGCATGAGGACACTAGGGTTTATATATGTAAGTAAACCTTGGAGAAGGAGATATAATATTAGAGGAATTTATGGTTGTCTTGCAGAATCTATAGCTCTTGTTGTGAAGGCAAAGGAGGTAGAATTAGGGTTCCAACCATGTATAAGATACAAAGAAAAGAGCTAATGTCTTTGGTGGTATTGTGGTCTTGTTCTTGTGTGATACATGGAGGTTAAGGAAAGACCATGGAAAACACAACTTGATAAGTCTCGAGCTTCTTTTGATTCCTTGCTTAGAAGAATATTTTTTTAAGTTTAGTTGATTTTCCATGGAGGTCTTGGTGCTTGTGTTGATGCAATAGAAAAAGACCTCAGGTTTGAGGAATCATCCTAGGATAGACATGTTGACATCGAAACTGGTGCTAGACTTGTCTGAAATGCCATGTGCTTCTATGATGAAAGATGATTAGGGTTTATAAACCCTAACAAGGAAAACAATTATAGTGTGGATACCTTAATGCATGCTAGGGTTTCATGAACTACAATCTTGTTGAGACTTGCATACTAGGGTTTCATGAACTAAAATTGCATACTAGGGTTTCATGAACTACAATTGCATGCTATAACTAGGCTTGAGAAGTTATGAGATGGAATTAGGGTTTTATGACCTCTTTACAAGTTATGAGATGGAACTAGAATGGTATGGTATGTTATATGTTAGTATGGCATGGTATGGTATGTTAGTACATGGTATGATGTTAGTATCATAGGGTATTGTAGGGTATGGTATGGTATGCTAGTATGGTATGGTATGTTAGAATGGTATGATGTTAGTATGTTATGGTATGTTATAGTATGTTAGTAGGGTTTCATGAACTCTTTACATGTTATAATATGGAAGTAGAAACACATGTACCTGTACAAATCCTAAACCAACTAGGGTTTCACGAACTACAATTGCATGCTATAACTTGGGTTGAGAAGTTATGAGATGGAAATAGGGATTTATAAACTCTTTACAAGTTATGAGATGGAAGTTGAAACACATGTACATGTACAAATTGAAAACCAACTAGGATTTTGTGAACTACAATTGCATGCTATAACTAGGGTTGAGAAGTTATGAGATGGAGCTAGGGTTTTGTGACCTCTTTAAAATCTATGAGATGGAAGTAGAAACACATGCACATGTACAAATTGAAAACCAACTAGGGTTTTGTGAACTACAATTGCATGCTCTAACTATTGTTGAGAAGTTATGAGATGGAACTAGGGTTTTGTGACCTCTTTAAAAGCTATGAGATGGAAGTAGAAACACATGTACATGTACAAATCCTAAACCAACTAGGGTTTCATGAACTACAAATTGCATGCTATAACTAGGGTTGAGAAGTTATGAGATGGAAATATGGATTTATGAACTCTTTACAAGTTATGAGATGGAAGTTGAAACACATGTACATGTACACATTGAAAACCAACTAGGGTTTTGTGAACTACAATTGCATGTTATAACCGTGGGTTGAGAATTTATGAGATGGAACTAGGGTTTTGTGACCTCTTTAAAAGCTATGAAATGGAAGTAGAAACACATGTACATGTACAAATTGAAAACCAACTAGGGTTTTGTGAACTACAATTGCATGCTATAATTATTGTTGAGAAGTTATGAGATGGAACTAGGGTTTTGTGACCTCTTTAAAAGCTATGAGATGGAGGTAGAAACACATGTACATATATAAATCCTAAACCAACTAGGGTTTCATGAAATACAAATTTCATGCTATAACTAGGGTTGAGAAGTTATGAGATGGAAATATGGATTTATGAACTCTTTACAAGTTATGAGATGGAAGTTGAAACACATGTACATGTTCAAATTGAAAACCAACTAGGGTTTTGTGAACTACAATTGCATGCTATAACTAGGGTTGAGAATTTATGAGATGGAACTAGGGTTTTGTGACCTCTTTAAAAGCTATGAGATGGAAGTAGAAACACATGTACATGTACAAATTGAAAACCAACTAGGGTTTTGTGAACTACAACTGCATGCTATAACTATTGTTGAGAAGTTATGAGATGGAACTAGGGTTTTGTGACCTCTTTAAAAGCTATGCGATGTAAGTAGAAACACATGTACATGTACAAATCCTAAACCAACTAGGGTTTCATGAACTAAAAATTGCATGCTATAACTAGGGTTGAGAATTTATGAGATGGAAATATGGATTTATGAACTCTTTACAAGTTATGAGATGGAAAAGAGAAACACACCTACGGTTTCATGAACTGCCATTGCATGCTAGGGTTTCATGAACTATAATCTTGTTGAGACTGGCATACTAGGGTTTCGTGAACTACAGTTGCATACTAGGGTTTCATGAACTACAATTGCATGAGCTATAGTTTCATGAACTACAATTGCATGCTATAACTAGGGTTGAGAAGTTATGAGATGGAACTAGGGTTTTATGACCTCTTTACAAGTTATGAGATGGAACTAGATTGGTATGGTATGTTATATGTTAGTATGGTATGGTATGGTGTTAGTATCATAGGGTATTGTAGGGTATGGTATGGTATGGTAGTATAGTATGGTATGTTAGAATGGTATGATGTTAGTATGTTATGGTATGTTATAGTAGTTGGTATGGTTTCATGAACTCTTTATAGGTTATGAGATGGAAGTAGAAACACATGCACATGTACAAATCCTAAACCAACTAGGGTTTCATGAACTACAATTGCATGCTATAACTTGGGTTGAAAATGGTCCTCTCCCTCATGTTTTCATGGCCCAATGTGTCTAGAGATCACTAAGAAAACACATGTTGCAGCATTAAGAAAACACTATGTGTCTAGAAATCACAGGTTATATTATTCGTGTACTAAAATATAGGCCAACAACGTGCATAATAAAACTAGGGTTCACAAATTGAGACATGGAACTACAAACTAGGGTTTTATGAACTCTTTAGGTTTGAAGATCAAATTAGATTGGTTAGTATCATTTAAGTAGAAAACAAAAGGCCATATAGCCCTAGGATACAATTACAAATTGAAAACCAACTAGGGTTTCATGAACTACAAATTGCATATTATAACTAGGGTTCACAAGTTATGAGATGGAACTAGGGTTTTATGACCTCTTTAGGTATATATCATTAGATTGGTTAGTATCATTTAAGTAGAAGCCAAAAGGCCCTATACCTAGGCTATGCACATATATGAAATAATTTTATTGGGATTAATATGAACTACTTACTATTTCATATGTTCACAAATGCAAATACCAATGTGTGAAATTAGCCCCAAAACTCAGAATTTAAAGAGGGAAAAATGAAGATACTTATGTGAACAATTTAATCCCAATTTCAATTGAAATCATCATTATAGAGTTCAAATTTGTACGTGTTTTGTAGCAAGTTTCAAGCACCAATGTATGACATTCGATGGACTTATGATTTACCCTTTATGTCCAATCAACGCACCTTCATACTAAGCAATAAGCATTTTAACAAAATTCAGATTTTGTTTAAAAAGCAGCAGTAAATAAATGATTTAAATTCAGAATTTGTAGTTTGAGGTAAAGATGGTAGGGTAAGGTTCTAGGGTATTCTAGGATGGTTTAGGACGTGAGATGAGAGGGTAATGATGAGGTTTAGGCCCGTTGATTTATGATGTATTATTTTCAACCAACAAGAATTTAGGTAGTGTATGGTTAGGGTAGTTTAAGGTATATATAAGAATTGTAAAGAGGATAGCTAGGATGAATTTTAGAGAAGTTTAGGCGGTGAATCAACAATACTCAAATTATCAAATTGTTACAATTGAATTAAACCCTAGGTTATGAATTAATTTTTTTTGTTATCCTAAACCCTAGCTAGACTTGCCTGAAATGCCATGTGCTTCTATGATGAAAGATGATTAGGGTTTATAAACCCTAACGAGGAAAACAATTATAGTGTGGAGATTTAAATTTTAGCTTATATTATCTTTATGATTCGGTAGCTTCTAGCATTGGTTATGCATGGAAAACAAAGAGAACATGTCGCTACCAAAGGAAAGATCAATAGGGATGACAAGATAGTAAGTGAGTGGGTAAGATAGGAAGGCAAGGAAGTGACCTTAGGCTATGATAGGTGGGTAAGAAGGCTATTAGGGCTGCCCTAAATAGGATATTACCCGTCAGGGTTTCCTCATTGATTTTAAATCCTAGGTTATGCATGCTAACCTTTAAACTTGAGTTAGGGTTAGGGTTTCCAAGCCAATGGGACTCTTAAACCAAAATGTCTTATGACAGTCCAAGATGTAATTTCTAGCCAAGTAAAATGTCTTATGACAGTCCAAGATGTAATTTCCAATCAAGTAGGAATGATAAGAAGTATATTCACTTGGCTTTTGATGACACAATGACTTGCAAGCAATTCAAGGCCTTTTCTAGTATTTTTCCAAGTTATTGAGGTGAGGCGTTAGTGAGTCGGTAAGATAGGAAGGCAAGGAAGTGAGTTAGTGGTGTTCTAGGGTAGGGCTGTCCAAAATGGATATTACAGTTAGAGATATAGGGAGAGCCGTGGGGGTCTAAGTAGTGTGGAAATGAAAGGAATAAGCCTTGCTTTAGAGAGAGGGAAAGGGTTTTAGAAAGGGTTAGGCTAGAATAGAATGGTTTAGGTGTGTCTTATGGCTGCCTAATAGGTAGTATTACAGTCTAGTTTGATAGACAGTCCTAGGGTTAGTCAAGGTTAGAAAATGGAGTAGAAGGTCAAATGAGACAATAATTACTATATAAATACCAAAGGCAAACAAGTGCTTTCTATTGCAATTTGGACAATGAATAAGACTGTAGGTGTTAGTATGTTGGTTCAATATGAGTTAGGGTTCTATAGGAGATAGAGTTCAATTATCATTGTTATTGTACACGTTTATGCATTTGTGTATTTTTGGTTAACTAACCTACAATGTTAAATTTTTTATGCCTTTTATTGTGAACATATAGACTTTATTATTCGTCAACAATAAGTATTGCAAGTGCATCAACTGTAAAATACTACTGCATTCGACGTAATGTATGCAAATCTATAATAAAAGACAAAGTAATATAAAGAATTACAAAATGATATATTAATATACAAAAATTTCTAATCATATACAGTAGTACTGAAAAATGGAACATTGTTCCTAGTGTCTATATAATGGCAACTCGTGTCGTATACAAAATATGGCAACTCGTGCCAAAATGCCACATCATGGCTAGTGTACATAGGAGGGTCTCCCAATCCTCCTACCCACCCTCGGAGCTCCCAAGTGCAACTCCAAAATCGATCTTCCTTTTCTTCGAGCTAGAGAAAGCTCAACTCTTCTGGCTGCTTCGACCACCTCCCCTTGGGCTCTGAAATGACAACAATAAAATGTTAACTCCTACAGGAAATTATACAAGTATAAAGCACAATTTAAATATCAAAATTACGTTTTCAAATTTTAAATAGCTCACCTGAGACGAGACCATCAGTGGTGAGTGGGCTACCCTCCTCCGTGATCCAAGTCTCTCGGCAATGCCACCCTGCAACATTTAAATAGTAAGATAACTAATACAATTTAATGCTATGTTAATTTTCGTTAATATTGCACAAGATTTTCATAAACTAATCAATCTCACTGTGAACACAATAGGCTGGTCTTGGGGGCTGGCAGGTGGAGCAATCGGTTGGTCCTCAGGGGTGGCAGGTGGAGCAGTGGACCATACAATCTGCTCTAATGCTAGGGTGGATGGCATAGTGGAGGATGTAGCCACATCGACGTTGGCTACAACACAAGGGGGCACGGTGGGACAGGGCATGGACTGGAGTGGGCGAAGTGGTGATGTACGGCGATAAATGCCAACTGGCTGTAGAATGGAACAGGTCACCCTGGAAGAGGAAACGAGGGCGGTGGGGGAATATGGGGGAGGGGGATGAGGTCTAGGATGGGTGAATGTGGATGGATGGTGCAATGTGGTCGGAGGGGGGAGGGTGGAAACATGGGAAACTGCAAGGAAGGGGGTGGATGGGTGGGGTGGGGAGCTGGATGGAAGTGTGGTGGTGGGTGGGAGGCAAGGGATGGGTGGAACAGGGTGGGGAGGGATGCAGGGGAAGGGACATGTATGCCAAGGGATACACCTGGCATATATGGTGGGAAAAAGGCAGTCGGTGGAGAGATAGTGACACCGACATGCCTATGTAGTGGGACCTGCATACATATTCATGGCATTGTGTATTAGTACATAAAAAATATAACTATACAAATATAATCCATCAAAACTGAAATTAAATTTATACTTTATTACAAGATACCTGCATACGAGGGGATTTGTTGATCCCCGATGGGGATGGCTGGTCACTCAATCCTACAGACACTTGTTCATTTGCACAAAACTATTTAGATTCAATTACTAAATATTAACTAAATATGGGCCGACAATTTAAATAAATATGCGACGTTTGACAAGAACTAATTTAGTGATACAATAGAAGTCACAAATCAATCAAGTGACATAACATCAATGATATGATAGTGATAATAACAATCCCAAACTTGCATAATATTTTTTCTTTTAATTTATGATTTTGAGGGATGTTACATTTTTCTCTATTTTAGAGAATATCCACAAATTTAATGGGCTTACTCCTTAGAATTTCTCGTTGATACTTGAAATGATATTCAAAAATCATATGCTTGTCTTGTGCAATATCAAAGGATGGATGATTTGTAGGGTAAGTGTTTGTCATATTTTCCCTAACTATATCCTTGAAAATTGTATCCATTATTGATGCTAAAGTTTCCTTATATACGAATAAGTTGACTAGTTAGCCCTAATAAACCTTGCTTATGATTCATTTCTTTTCTGGTCTAGAGAGTTGACATGGCTATGAGTTCTCTTCTCCTCCTATTTCAAACCTAATTTTTTAAGGTATCCTAATTGAGAATACCCTTCTTAGTACATTTTCTTCTAATTTTCTATTAGAGGTAGCATATTGAGCAGATAATGGTTATTTTCACATATTCAATTCTTGACAATACAACTAAGACCCAATTCATTAATTACCAATTTAATTATATAACCCATCATCTTGGTGCATCTCCATGTAAATGTTTTCCACATAAGTTTTTTCCAGGTCCCTCATTTTTTCACCAATGTCAAACATACTTCCTAGCTTGTTATCAATTAAGGTAAGAGAACATTTCATCCATTTTTGAAGGAATTGAATGAATTTTGAGATAGTGTGGTAGAATATTTTTTTCTCTCAAGACCTTGTTAGAAAAACATGATCGCGGAGAAATAACAATAAACAATAAACACGATGCAAATATTAAAAAAATTACAAGAGAGACACATATCTTGGACGACAAGATTAACTACTAACATTAAATTTAATTACTGAAAGAAAACTACCTGTGTGTATGGTGTCGCGATGTCATCTGCAGCTGTCATGGCTCCATCTAGGTTGAAGAAACCAGCGTCCTCCCACCCGTGTGTTGGAGACTCGGCACTGAATAGTTGTACATTAAAAAAAATCAAGTCATCAACATCTTATTCTAAGTTAAATTTATTAGAAATTATGACATTAAATAAAACAATAACTAACCAGGTGTAGGTAGCTCTCTGTTCCATGCTCCTGCGTGGGAACCTGGGATGGATTTCCACAATGAGAACAACGATGTGGCATTGGTCTCATTGAGCTGGATGGATCCACTTGGCTACCACCTGTATCTGCTCTCCCTTGCCCACCACCAGTATACCATGCAAAAGTGTGTCTCTTGGGGGGGTCCTGTTCGCTCTGCGAGGACATAGCCACAAATGCGATATGCCTGAGAAGGTGACGAGTAGCATGTCTAACGGACTCATGGATCTCATCTAGCCTGCTACCTAACCTAGGGGGTTGAGGAGGCGGGTTTGGTTCTCTCCTAGGTGCAGGAGGTCCTCTGAGTGGGTTCCAGTGGGCGTGAGGTCGATCTTGGGCTGAGCCAAAACTGACGCCCTGGAACTCGGTGATGTCGAAGTAGTTCACATGGAACCCTAACACAAACTCAGCCCATAGTTTCCTGAGAAAATACTGTGGGACCTCGACATTGTTGCATTGAGGCTTGTCGAAAACCATGAACCATCTCTTCCTCCAGTTTTCTCTCCATGGCTGGTAATTACACCAGTCCATGCAAACTCGCCTCTTCCTCACATCTGGAGGGTGTCCTGTTCTAGGATCTATAAATTTGCTCCACAGTTGGGCTTTTGTGATATTTAGGTTTTTTATATCCTCTTTGGATATACCAGTGCTATAATGCTCTCTCATTTGAGCCCTATATTAGCTCAAACTGGTTATCTCACTGTGGGAAATGTTGATAGATTCTATTATGTTTTGTATTGATGTGGTGAGGGAAACCCGAGAGGGGTCCCTGGTGTTTTTCAGTTTATCACTCAAAATTCTTAATTGGTTTAAATCCCCATGTAATTCACCTTTGGGGTTTTCTTCATTTAATTCAGGGTTTGGGTCCTCTGTTTGGTTTGTTTCATTCCTTTCTTGGGATGGTCCATTGGTATTTGTCATTGTGGTTAGGTAATTTGTACCTGCAGTATCAAATTTTGCCCATTTCAATTAATTTTCAATTTTTTTTAATTTTGTATTTTATTTTAAAAACAATAAAAACAATGAAATAAACAAGAAAATTTGCATTCCTACTCTATTTACCTTGCTCCAACGTCGTTTTAGGCAATTTGCACAAGTCCTTTGGGCTCCTTGGGGGTCATTTTAGTCTCGTTGGGGGTCATTGTCTCCTCCTTGCGCACTCGCGGGTCGCTATAAAACAAAAAACAATGCCCACTATTTTTTTTAAACATAGGGACGCACGCGTGTCCATGTTTGCGATCGCGCCCAACACGCGTGCACATCCACAGGCACGTGCGCGCTCCTACTACCCACATTGACAATCCGGTGTGGAGGTTCACCACTGTCGAAGCAGGAGCGCGTGCGCATTGTTGATTTGGGCCACTCGCGTGCTCCCATTGCATTATATTTGGGTAGCAGGTTCTTGCAAGCACCCATATGAACTTTCAAAAAGAGTTATTGGGGGGGCTGAGGATACTTTTTTTTTGAAGAATACGTGTAAAATAGTCTCTCCACTTCAGGCTCTGTTTACCTTTTTTCTTAGTATGTCATTGTATCTATTTGGGATGACTGTTATTTGATGTCTCGTTTACCAGTTTGGGAAATATAGATAGTATTTTGATGGTAGCATGTACCAAAACTTCATTTCCACTTGATGAAGTGGAGATTATAATGTTTTGTATATTTTTCCCATGGATAGTCATGTTTAGCTTATGAACAACATCAATCTCATGGATAGTCATGTTTAGCTTATGAACAACATCAAATTATGTAATGTTTCACTTCTCGCTTTCATTCAAATGAAATATCAAGGAACAAAGTCTTTTCTGCTTAAATATATATAGAAAGAGAGAGAAAGAGAATTATTTAACATTTTAAAAATGTTTTAGAAGACCAAAATAGAATAATATGTGTCAAAATGTTTTAAAGTATTATTAAAAAATAATTATATATAGTTAAAAATTAAATAAAAACAATAATTACATAATTAAAAATTAAATAAAATTATTTGATAATATATATAAATAAATAAACAAAATTTTAAATTTTAATAAAATGAAATAAACTTGACACAAAACTAAAAGATCAAAATTTTAAATATACATTATTTTATTTTAAATAATTACATATTAAAAAATATTTACATTTCAATCAATTTGATCTCTCAAAAACTTTGACAAAATAAAAAATTTAAAATCTTAAAAAATATATATCTATAACCTACAAAGTAAAACAAAATCAAACAATTTATTAAATATAAAAATTTACAAACAAACTATAAACTAAGTTCAAAAACTTTGACAAAATAAAAAATTTAAAATCTTAAAAAATATATGTATATATAACCTACAAAGTAAAACAAAATCAAACAATTTATTAAATATAAAAATTTACAAACAAACTATAAACTAAGTCAAAATCAAACCATTTATTAAGTATACAAATTTACAAATAAATTATAAACTATTTTAAAATGAAAAAAATAAATTATATCCATTTTTAAAATCTTTATAGTAAATCATAAGAAAACTAAGGATGTAAGTTTATTATATTTTTATATTCTATCCCTCTACAGAAAAGTATTATATTTTATTGAAAGCGAAAAAGCATTCAGCGGCGTTGAACTCTGCAAACGTTTGACATCCATATTATAACCTAGTTCATCAATGACTCTGCATCGACTTTCTTTTTCTCCAAAACTTGCCGATACTCTGATCGGCATGAACGTTTGAAGGCCCGGGGTCGGCGACTCTGTAGTGAGATTTCATCGGATTTCTTGAAACCATTGCGTTTTCATGTAAATTGGAAGCATGAGATTCGTACATGGTTTGCTTTGCTCTCAAAGCATTGAGTTGATATGATATTCTCGGACATGGACCGAATGGACTCCAAGTGTCGTCGTTGTAGAGCATCCATTCTAAAAAGCTGTTCAATTATTGACATTGTGGCCAGTAATATCTGCAGCAGGTAGTTTGAGATCCAACGGCCATCAAGTTTGTTACAACTTCATTAAATGACTTATATAGCAAGCTGAATATTACTACTCATTTAAGTGGTTTAAAAATTTTGAAAATATATTTATCCCATCTTTATATTATCTATAATTTGTGATGGCTGAATTCTGAAAGTACCATCTATTACCTCTGTCATCTTCTTGCAATCTATAACTTGTAGTTTGTGAATTCTGAAAGTATATGAAAGTATACGGGGCTATTTCTTTTATCTTCTTGCAATCAATAACTTATGTGTGAATTCTGAAAGTACATTGGACTACTTCTCTCATGTTCTTGCAATTTATAACTTATGATATATGAACTCTAAAAGTAAACTTATCTTTATACAATCTGATCTATGAAAAGGATCCTTCCTGTTCACCTAAATTATAAAATATAAATACCTATCTGCCTAATTACATGTTACATGTTTTTTTTTCTAACCATTATCGGTGGAGGTTTTAAGAGAAATGTTAATGAGATCAACAATTACGTTGATTATTACCAATTCTATGCCCACACTGATAAATCCAGAGTTGAAACCAAGCGCACCCAATCAGAAATAAAACGAACATATATTCAGTTAAGCGTATACCATATCTTTTTTCAAGTTCAAGCTTCCATAAAAGTCAGACACTGCGTAGACGAAGTTATTCTTAAGTAGGATTGATGCATCATGGGATTCCCAAGTTGCTTTCAAACAATGAAGAACAAAATTTTGAAACAGTGATAAATATGGCGGGCCAATATAAAGTTTAAACTACTGTTTAAAATTCGCTAAAATTCCCTGAAACAATGAAGGAACGTTAATGATTCGTTTAGTCCTTCTCCTTCATGATTTCGAGTGACAATAAAATATGTATATCCACACCTATATTTGATTAGTTATTTACAGATGAATTTGAAAACTACTTCTTTGAATAATTGGAAATACATACAAGACTGACCTTGTATTCAGCAAGGGTCCCCAAAAAGTTTAGCATAGTTACACCAGTCGTACCTACCATTGGAATGGCTGAAGAATCCGGTAGAGGTGCACCACTCGTTTTGAAATTGGATTCTGAGAGTGAATTCTAACTCTAATAATTTTATTTTTATAAATTTATATATTTAAAATTTCAAAATAATAGTTAAAATCTCAAATGATTCATAACATAATGGATTCTCTTGCTGGGTAGAGCTCCATAACATCATGGATTCTCTTGCTGGGTAGAGCTACACTACATTGTAATGTAAGTGGAGATCAGCCTATAGCATTGGCACATATACATTTGAGTCAAATTGGTAAACTTGTTTCCATGAAAATAGACTTGCAAAGTGCAGAAATTGTCTTTTTGTAATTTCTGTTTAAAACTTGTTTCAACATAGTAAACGTTTGCAAGCAGCAGATATCCGACTAAACTTTACTTGTAACCATGTCATATTCCTACATTACAAGTACAGGAATGAGCACATAATGAAAACATATGGTTGCATTACCCTTTTATATTTCATAAGACAAAAGGGTATTAAATATAAAAGTATCAGCTGGTATTTTCCAGGAAAGGAACTCTGCTGCTAATTTATACTATCAAAGGAGGGTTTGTTTCTTGCTTCAGGTTTATGGTACAGATGGTATCTGTCTGCTTCTTGCTTCAGGTTTATGGTACAGATGGTATCTGTCTATGGACATTTTGACTGATTTTGATCCAGGCTGTTTCTTCAATAAGACTTGGTACTGTGGAAACATGTCAGTTCGGTTTTGCAGATCAGATATGGTTGTTTTGGGGCTATCTTTTATTACAAACTTTGTATATTTTGGATCTATGACTGTACTAGACTTTTTCACAGACTGTATTTTGGGGCTATATGAAATATTATGGTTATGATGATTTTTTTTTGACATGTTATCTGTGATGATTAACATTCAGTCTCTGTGTTTTATCAGCTTTGTCTTTATTGTCTAGCTTGATAAACCACCGTACAACGTAATTTTATCTATATAAAATACATTTTAATAAACTTTGATATATTTTTTAAAATGTCGTGTTACTGTGTAATGTAAGAAGACCTCTGGTTCACCGCGATGCAGGTGGCAATTCTATGCATAGGATAAGCAAGGGCAGCAGGGCTGAAGCATAGGTGTCTCTTGAGGTGGTCCTTCGGCGACACTTTAAACTCTCCTTGAATGCAGACGGTACTCCCCAAATCCGAGGCAGGTGGAGCATTCAAAGCTGCGATCCCGGTTTTGATGCGAGGTGACAGCTAAGAAGTCACTCCGTCCTTGGCACTCATGGGTAGGATCATGGCAATCCACGCGACTTGTGAACAGATCACATGTCAGAGGGAGTTTATTGCTTTCTTGACGCGAAATTTCTTCTATCACATCCTCAATCCTTCGGGTATTACAGCAAACAGTTGTTCTTGGCTCTTAAGGCCCCTTGCAAATCTCTCAAAACATGGTATTCAAATTCTTCAGCGTCTTCTGCTTACACAGTCATGTCTCGCAAACTGAGAGCCACCCCACGACGTGGGCGAGGGGGATGAGGGAGTGCCAACGAGAGAGCCAGGACTCTCTCAACGATTGTCAATACCGAAGCTTTTGATGTGGAAATCACTGAACACCTGCACCAGCTCATGAATGATTGAGAAGATGAACTCTTTGGCTCCTCTTCTGCAGTTAATCGAGCGGTCTTGCGCAGACGAAATTTCTAGGTGGTGAAAAATCTTTTTGCTAGGCTTCTCCTTCGTCTCATGGGAATCCAGGATGATCCTCTAGCTCTTCCTCTAGTTCCTCCCAATGCTCCAAATGATCCTGAGCAAGGGATTCCTCTACCTCCGACACACATCACTGCAGCTCGGCAGAACAAAGTGGCCACCACCATCGCCTTGGAATTCAAGAAGATGAAGCCGCTTTTGGTTAATAAGGGTTCCTCCAACTCCACCTCCAGCAGCTCGGGTAGTGATGACGATAGCAACAACGATTCGAAGAGTCCTGAAGCTGAAGGTGGAAAAAGTACCTCTTCCCATCTGGTGTCCCCTACTCACAGTAGATCGAAAACCTTGTTGCAGATTGGCTTCAGCTTCAGAGTACCCATTGAGGAGGAACTCCCCTCCAAGCACTAAGTTTCAAGTTCCTTGGGTTTTTAGTTCATGGACATTCTCGGTTTAGCTTTGATAGTTTTTTGCAGTATTAAGAACATTACTTTTATGTTTAACATTGTCATCTTTTTTTATGATATGTTTTCCCTACCCTAAGGAGGATCATTTTGATGTTATGAGCCTGATTTTCCGATATGGGAAGGTTCCTACTTTCATTCTATTACTATCAGTGCACACAGCAACTACGATGATGTGTATTTCTGCTTATACTTTTATTATACATCAATATAATAAACTTTGAACTTAAAAAAAACAACCTCTAGTTAGTAAAAGTTAAAAAAAAGTGTGCATGGTGGGATTATTGAATGCCGATGTTGTCATTCTGAACCCTAGTCGCTACTCCACTAGGGTTTTTGGCCGTCCCTGCCATGGATCCACTCGATTCGGCGTCGGACGATCGTCGCGCCTGTCTGGAGGCTGGCTTTAGAAAGATCGTAGCCTTGCAGCCCCCCTGCAAACCTCCTTAGAGCGACTCAAGGTTCGTCAAACACGTGGAAGTTCCTAAAGTAAAATTGTCCTCCACAGCGTCAAAGTTCAAAGTTGTTGCCCTTTACGAAAGAGTTATGGTTGGTCATTTCACTGGACCTTGGCCCTCCCCTCGATCCATCGAGATCTGGCTGAACAAGAATTGGAGACCTCTTATTCAAGGTGAGGTACAACAAAACTTTTGTGGTCAATGTTTTTATGTTTGAAAAAAGAGAAGACCGGGATCTCATCTCCAGAAATGGGTCGTACTTCATGGACCCAAGGGATATGTATCTCAATAAATGGGACTTATCCTTCGATCCAAAAAAGGATATCCCTTCCTCATGTTGATGTATTTGTAACTTCGGACTGTATTCACTTGTAAATTTTATATATTGTATTTCATTGGTCCTCGATGTTCCTATCGGGAGAATCATTAATGTAATCAAGTCATGTAAATTCATAGAGGGTAACCCTCCTTGTTGACCAGGGGGCAAAGTCCCCACAGTTGTGGGGCACTAGGGTTGTTAGAATCTCTTAGAGAAGTCAGCCCTGGTAAGTAATTGTCAAGTCAGAAACTAGTATAAATAGAGAGTGAGCCTCTATATTTAACACACACACTGACACTCAGCCCATGAGTGAGAGAGAAGGAGCTAGGATAAGAGAGAGAGAGAACAACTAGCGGAGATCATATTTTCTGTCTTTGGATTTTACTGCTGCCATTGGTGCTTATTCTATCTCTGAGGAAGTTGCGGGGTTTTCTCCTTTATGGTTTCCCCGAGGAAAATCTTTGTGTCTATTTTCTCTTATGATTGAATGTTGTGCATGTTATTCTCTCAGGAAATATCCTAAGATCATACAGCTTAAATGATAAAAATCTAACATGGTATTAGAGCTAACCTGAGAACAAAACACTGGGCCTCTGCAGAAGCTAGGGCTTCCTATTTTTTGGGTGTCTCTCCACAATCCATCAACAAAAGGAGGCTAGGTTGACTCTCCATTGAAGGGCGCATATTTCTATCAAAGCAGAATCTGATTATGAGCATTTTCAGTTTCTGGCCTGTCACTGCATCGGGAAATTATGGCTTCTCACATAAGAGGAATTTTTGAGTGAGCCCAACATAAGATTGATCTCCTCATCAAAATCGAAGTTTAGAGACAAAAATCGAGGTTTTTGGTTGGGTTGAACTCCAAGAAAGTCAAACCCTAATTTGCCCTGGAACCAGAAAACCAACACTACAAAAGATCAGCTCCAGATCCAGTTTCAGCTTCTCAAATTGGTAAGATCTAAATATTTTGTATTTCCATTTGAGGTTCTCTTTTAAGATGTCTCATCACACCAAGCTTGATGAAAATATTGAGGGAGCTGATAACTTTCGAGCATGGAAGTATAGGATCTCACTAGTTCTTGAAGAAAATGAATTGGACTCCTACATCAGTGGAGAGGTTCCAGTTCCAAAGGGATATGAGGCTAAGGCCTTACACAAGAAGAAATTGATTAAGGCCAAGATGATTATTGCTTATTCAATCAATGATCACCTCATACCACAGGTGTCATCCCTAAAGACACCTAGAGAGATGTTTGGTGCCCTAACCAAATTATTTGAAGGGAAGAACATAAATCAGAAGATTACTTTGAGAAATCAATTGAAGAATGTGAAGATCCAAAATGCAGAGACCATACAGTCTTACTTTACAAGGGTTTCTCAAATCAAAGAACAACTTGAAGCAATGGATGAAGAAGTAGAGAATGCAGAAATTGTGATGACCACCTTGAATGGTCTCCCTAGGTCTTGGGACTCCTTCATTCAAGGAATTTGTGCTAAAAGAAAGCTAGTCACCTTCAATGGACTCTGGGAGGAATGCTCACAAGAAGAAGCTCGAATAGTAGCCCGGGAAGAAAAGATGGGAAGTGAAGATCAAGCTCTCACAGTACACTCCAAGAAAATCAGAATGGACTATCATCATTACAAAGGTAAGCACTCTCACCAGAAAGATAACCCTAGAAGATCTTACAAAGATCTATCTAGTATCAGATGCTTTACATGTGATGATAAATGACCATCTCCAGAAACTGTCCCAAAAACAAAGGTGGCTCTGAAAAGAAGAAGAACTACAAAAGAAGACATCATGCTCATGCTATAGAGAATGATGAACCTTCCAAGAAGAGAGTCAAACAAGAAAGTGAAGATTCTTCAAGTGATGAAGAGTATGTTTTGATTTATGCCCTCATGGGAACTGTCACACATGGAAGCAATGATTGGCTCATCGACAGTGGGGCTTCCAAGCATATGACAGAATTCAAAGAATCCTTTGTGAAAATATCAGAACATGAGTCACCCCACAAGGTGAAACTTGGGGATGACTACCAGTATCCCATAAAAGGTAGTGGTGAATCCTCCTATAAGCTAGACTCTGGAAAGTCTATGAAGATTAAGGATGTCTTGTTTGTACCATGACTAAAGAAGAACCTCCTCTCCATCTCTGCATTAGATGCAAAAGGCATGAGGGTTGCATTTGTAGATGGCCAAGTCCTTATGTGGCCAAAAGGAAAGACTATAGATGATGCAGTTGTGATTGGAGAGAAAGAGGGAGGATTATACAAGCTAAAGGGCCAACCAGAACAAGCCTTGGTCCATGACTCAGTAGAGC